>JAGDQP010043159.1:4017-15572 GCA_022664845.1 Lepisma saccharinum
GCTAAAGGGTTATAGTAAGCTTTTTGCGTGGTCATAGAATTCGAAACGTTTCGTACAAATTACTATAAATATAGTGTATTTGCTCAATAATTGTGGAGTCGTTATAATAAATATATTTCAATGAGCTGATAATTAATTAACTCCACCTTTCATATTCAGCATGTTTATTGTTTTCATAATATTTTCCGCATTCGTCACAGTTTCAGTCTCATGTCTACCGAAGTTGTCTCATACAGCACAGTTATGGCCAAGTTGAAAATATACCTTCATCCCGATTATGCCAAACTATTACTGAACACAAAACCCTAGCAAAATTTTGACTCATTATCACCACCCCGTTCCCGTATTCCATTTTTTTGTTTACTTTCAATAATTCACAAAGTATTAGGAAAGAACAAAACAAGCTCTTGATATGCAACAGTTTCAAAACTCAATTAAATACAAATCTGTCTACCAATTAGTGTTTAAATTGTAATCAGAATTGAACTTTAGGAAACAAACTTGATTTTTTTATAGCTCAAACTGAGTCTACGGTTTTAGTTTCAGAGCTATTTCCGTTTTAAAGATACAAAACTGCACCCATTCTTGAGTTTCAGAGCTCAAATTGTAACTACATTTGAGCTTTCAACCTTCAGGATTAACCAAACTTCAGCTTTAAGTCTCGAACTACAATAAAGCGTCCACTTTAGAGTTTCACTACGTATAAACATGAACGTTAAAGTTAAAACTTCAACCACACTTGGTCTCCATAGCTCCAACCGGAGCTATGCTTTGGTTTTACAATAGCACCAAACTTATGGTTTAGAGTTAAAACAGGCTTGAGCTTCAGAGCTGAAACTACAACTAAATTTAAGCGTTGGACCTTCAGCATTAACCAAACTTCAGCTTTAAAGCGCAGACGCAATATTAAGCTTGAGCTTTTAAAGCTCCAATACAACCAAACCTATGCAACAAAGCTTAAATTTCAACCACACTTGATCTCTGGTACTTAAACAGTAACCAAACTTGAGCTTACCAACAACAGCACCAATCTTCAACTTTAGAGCTAAATTTACAACCAAACTTGAGCCTCAGAGCTCAAACTTCAATCACAGAACTGATCAGACATGCATATATATATACCAAATACATATATGACCATATGCATTATCTCATAGTAGGCGACCAATATGTATATTTATAGCAACGAATACTGCTAAAATATTAAACGGTTTGTCTCTGTTTTTTGGTGTAATATTTAACATTATTTCTTGGTATTAAATTACCACAGCTATAAAGAAGATATATATACATTTAGTGAATCTTCTAAAAAACTCTTTTTATGTACTTTTTTTACATATGGTATACCTGTTCTATGATTATCACAGTATATTTTTTTCTTATTATTAAAAAATAGAAAAAAAATGAAGAAAACAATGTTTTATTTGCCTAGTTGTTTATCGGTATTTCTTTCATTTCTTCTTCTTGATTTGGTGAATTTTCGTGTACGAATATTATATTACTTGCTTTGTACCACACAACGATATCCACAAAAAATGCACACAATAAAATGCCTCCAGTCATTCCTGAAAGAGAAAGGAAAGGAAATTAAATTCATTCCCACATGTTGTAAAATGAAACAAAAGATATTAATTTCAAAATAATTTAAGAAAGAATTTTTAAAAAAAATCTACTTAGACACGTTGATAAAAAAAAAACTGTAGGCAATATATTTCGCTTCATCCAATCAATCTTTATCATAAGGTGAGTTGAAAGACAAAGGTAGAAATCTACCACAATTAGGAGTCACAGAAGGTTCTAGGAATTAAAATAAAAACTTATTTCCCCCCATTTTTTTTACCCTTCCCTTCTGTTCACTATCATTTCAGATACTTGATAACACGTTGAGTAAGTACGTGGAAGCACATTGTGTTGGAAGATCAAGCACGTATTAATCTTCCCTTTAAATCCCTCGCATCATTTTATTCCACAACGTTTCGAAACAAATTATTTCTATTATCACAGTAGTGACAAATAAACAGGTAGGACCAAAAAAAACTAAAGAATGGATAGGAAATTTAAAGGTAATGATCCGATAAGATGAATGAGAAATAATTGTAGTGGTGTATCTTGACTTTTACGGCGTGGGGATTTATGCGAAAACTTCATATTGATTTTTACTTGTATTTCACAGTAATTATAGGAAGTTAGTGCTAGTTTAAATTAAGATTCCCCCACATACTATTACGAGTTAAAATTTCCAGCGTCTTCTTTAGAGAGTTACCACGAGATCTGGTAACTCTGCTACCGACCTACGATGGACGCCATTCTTGACTTCAAAAGAATGTAAGTAGTAGATATAAGTAAAAACAAGAAATGTATTTATTATTATTTATCTCAAAGTTAGTCAATAAAGGAATAAAGATCTATTTCTTTATTGATCATCTTCTTTAGACCACCCCTACTCTCATTACTCTCCAAGAATGTCTAACACCCTTTCAGAAATACAAAGCATAAGCATCTAACTCAAATATTTCCCACCCACTACCCTCACACACTGCAACTGATACGATTTCGTAGCCTGTGGGGTTTAGAAAGGGGGTGATACAGATTAAGAGCATTGTAATGCGGTCGCAGATAAATATCAAGACTCATGTGAAATAATTATGACATTTATATTAATTTCAAACATAAAAAATGGCGAAGACCAAACTTTCATAAATTATAGCTCACTTGACACCTCCACAACAACAATGAAGCTTGTAAAACAAAACTGGTTCACTCTCCACACATACATACACACGCTATTAGTTCATTATCCCTGTTTTTATGTATATTTCCTTCCGTTGTATTGTCCGTTATAATTCTTAAAGCGATATATTATACAAACTTTTCTAGATTCGCTAAAGGCATGTGAAATTATAATATAAATGTGATATAACTGTGTAATATAAATATAAATATAAATTAATTTGTAACTTGATAATAAAAATAAATGTAATTGAAGAGATCTGCTCAAGGACCACCTCAGTGCTATCTATAATTTGTTCAGAGAATCGAAAACAAGCTATTTTAGCAAGCAAATATTTTAATGAAATACAAACTAAAAGTATATATATAGTAAATTAGATTGTTTAAGAATATATATATATATATATCTGGCACCTACTAAGTGTTCTAAAGAAGAAGACTTCCTCTTTTGTATACGGTTTTAGTGAAAACTCAAAATACATACTTTTTTTGGCACATTTCCTTCTTTGAGTTCAGTTATTCAATGAAGAAATCCTACGTCATTTGAATATTTTTTCTGAACACTAATTTCCGACATTTTCTGTGTTATTATTTTACTTATCAACCTGTTTCTTTTCTTTAATGGATCTGTTTATTATAACCACAAGAGTTTCCAATAAATTTTTGATTATTTTGTTTTAGTGATTATCGCCTTAATCAGTGTTTCTGAATTAACCAAAATTTCATTTGAAATTACTTGAATCCCTTTCTGCAGTGATATTTATCAGACATTGACATTATAAGCAAGTCGCACCCTGCTGTAGTAAATCATTAGACATAGCTAAGTACATCAGCTGTTCAATATAAAGAGTGGGACTGTTTTCAGAAATCAATGTTCAAAGAACACACTACTGACAGAGTTATCACGTGATCAGAAATACTGACCAACCACACCAAGTTTAACTTTGTTATTTTTCTGCCTGAGGGCAGCATAAACGCAGGGAGTTCTTTGGAGGGGAAAGAGGGACGGATGTTTTCCCTAGTACCTCACTTACCCGTTTTCTTGTAGGGAAGGAAAACTTGTGAATTTACGTTCAGTAGTCCATATACGTATATGCTTGGGCATTAATTTTCCCCTACCTCTTTTCATGACAACCCTAGTAGCATACACGTTGATTAAATGTTGATAAAACCGTTAAATTTCCCCTTTTTCAACGGTTTTATCAACGTGTGTGCTACTCGTGACACTGTGCCTAAACGAGTGAGTGTTAGTTCTGCCTTCAGATGAAATGAAGGCCAATGAAGAGAAAATGTTTCGTACTTAAAAATGTGGGTTTCGTCTGAAGAATTCAGACACTGAAATGTACCACTTACTAGTTGAAGCGTGTGGTGACTGAAGCGGATGGTCCTCGTTCAACAACTCTCAGGTGGCTACAGGAGTTGCAAGAGGATCGCCAATTAACCAAGAAACAGGGAGGATAGGACACTCTTGTCATGGCTAGATTTCCACTTATTATATCATGTGAACTACTGTACTATACAGAGCTCAATGTAAATCTATAGCTGTGATCCCAAGATCCTCTTCCAGTATGACACATGCTTTTCTAGTAGTCACTTCAGTCATGACACTTGTCCCTCTCCTCTCTGTCCGTTAGGTCATTGAGCTTTTTGAACCACGTCAAAGCTGTTGAACCTGGGAGCGCTCCATCACCATTTAGGCTAAAGGTGTTCATTTTAGTAAAACCTCACTCACCCTCACCCTCATTTAACAGCTTTCCGTCTCACTTCTTCGCTCAGCTATCACCCTCACACATCCTTACGTAGCAACTTTAATTCACCCACACTCACCCTCATGTATCAACTTTACCCACACTCACCCTCATGTAGCAACTTTACCCTCACCCACCCTCCTGTATCAACTTTATCTTCACCCACACTCACCCTCACCTAGCAACTTTACCCTCACCCTCACACACACTCATGTATCAACTTTACCAACACTCACCCTCATGTATCAACTTTACCCTCATCCACACTCACCCTCATGTAGCAACTTTACCCTCACCCACACTCACCCTCATGTATCAACTTTACCCTCGCCCACACGCACCCTCATGTATCAACTTTACTCTCACCCACACTCGCACTCATGTATCAACTTTACCCTCAGCCACACTCACCCTCATGTAGCAACTTTACCCACACTCACCCTCATGTAACAACTTTACCCTTACCCTTATGTAGCAACTTCACGCTCACCCACACTCACCCTCATCTGCCCTCGTGAAACCATTCTTCATGAGGTTGAATACCTTTGCCACTCACTAGCAAAACTTGGTGTGATTACTCAACACATACAGTATTTCTGATCACATGGCAGCTCTATCACTTCTGAACTTTATTTCTGAACCCAGTCTCAGTCTTTATTGAACAGCTCTTGTAGTTTAAAATAAGGAACAATAAACAAAGAATAGGGACATTGCCTGACCCTATAAAAAGTAGATATTAAGTTTAACAAAGAAGTAAAGTCTTCTTACTTTCATTTGGACGAGGACTCTGATGTTTATGAAGTAACTTATCAATGCAAAGCTACTTACCATGATAAACTTGTCTGAATGCGTCCGTGTTGTATAACCAACAGGCCCCTGGTTCTCCACATGTTGTCTCTCGGAACAAGCAAGTAGAATCAACCACTGCCCCGTAGATAAACGGACAAGGAGCGTTTCCTAAAACAAGAATTATAAGATGTTGAGAGCAACTAATTAATATATAAACTGGTAGAGAAAGATCATTAAACTAATTCAAAGAAATCTTTGTAAACGCCACACAAGTCCTAATGGCCTTATTTTCTAATCGTGTGATTTCCTTTATTTCAGCAGATGAGGTTTAGCTAATGGCTGTTTCTGAACATAACCATTGTCAAACCTTATAATGATAGTACATTTCTATAATAATTATAAAATTATACGCCCAAAATTCATACAAACGAAAAGAATAGAAGTTAGAAATAGTACAAGGGAAGTGTGCCATCTTTACACAATACTTTAAAATATGTGTAAAAGTTAAATCTCAATGACACACGCTATGCGTCATGACGAAATGTCATGTTTTGTCCATCTGTTTGAAATGTACATCCAAGGTTAAAATGTTTACGAAATTGTCAATTTGGACCTTTGCTTGAAGTATATAAAAACACGCCGATTAAACAAGTTAACTCCATGAAGGCGTAGCAACATATGCGTACGTCTATTTCTTTTATTATATAGTGTTTATGACTGCGAAACTCCTACTAATGAAACAATATGATTGGACAAGAGTCTATGGTTATTTTACTACGGAATTTTTTTTCAAATTTTAGACATTATCAGTACTGGAAGAAATGTGGAAAAGGTGGAATCACTTTGGAACGAAAATATTGATACTGTTGTTCTTTTCAATGACATATCTTCTTTCAAGATACTCTCGCCTGCTGCCAAATGCTTACAAGAAAATTGTCTCTATGGTGTTGTAAAAACAGTAAATTTATGTAATCAAAATAAGTTACAGGAGTATCTAATAGCAGATTGTTTTCAACGGTTAGACGTAAAGGTTTCGTATTAGTGCATTGACAATATACTCTCGCAACATGACAGTTTTCAGAGCAATTATTAGCCTTATTTATTATATAGATGATAATATTTTCAACTGGTGTCATACAAACCTCTGATGAAGAAATAAACCATCTGGATATTTACACATTTTGCAACGTAGATCCTGGAAGTATTACAGAAGATATTTCAAGCTTTCCGTACAATCTATTCGTCTGTGACGAAAAAAATAAATAATTTATGTTGGTTTAGGGAGATATACCAGAATCTGACTCAATGAATTGTAGTTATCGAAACGAAAATAGACCTGATACTGAATCTTCAGAAGAGACGTTTCTAGAACTAAACCTACGCTTGATTTTGAAGGGATTTTTTTAAAAAAAAAACAATATCAGATTGTTGTCCAGTTCATAACTCAAACAAACGTTTTGTACAAGCTTCTTATTATTGTCTTACTCACTACTTGTTAGCAAAGCGTACAATGAGTTCTTTGACAATAATAATACAGTGCTGCCACCAATCAAGGAATTCAAGAAAAAATCAGGGAATGTAAAAATTGTGCGAACAAATCAAGGAATTAAGGGAAAACCAACGCTTTTTCGGAATTCATATTAGGGAAAGTGAGGAAAAGAAAACGGTGATTGATTCGAAAAATGACCTTAAGATTGGAAGATTAAAATCAAACCGCTGGAATGGGGGGGGGGGGGAGGGTGGATAATTACGTTGAAAGTCAGGAGGGAGGAGGAAGTCATTAATTCAGGAATCAAACGTCTGTTGAACTCGAAGAGGCTATTTTGATGAGTATCATAGTTAAAAGGGCTATTCGTGTTTGAAGTCAACTGAACTAAAGATTGTTTAATCAGGTGAAATGTAGGAAGTGAAATACATCAATCGTTACGTACCTAATGTGATGTAATAAATATATCTCTCTTCTAAGGTTATACCCGATCCACGATTGAAAACCCACCGATCTGATGACGAAGCAGTATTAATTCTCATACTGTAGTCAACTGGTTTCCATACGTTTGAGAAGCACGTGATAATTCAATTCCTCTGATTAATGAAACTGTACTTAGCATGTTTTCACTTCTCATCTGGCCACCTGGTAGGGGATTTTTTTTTTAAGTAATTAAATTATTTTTAGAAAGTGTATGTGTTCCACTGTAATTTCTTTTACTACCTTTACTGTATGGGAGTACTCAGATTGATTAATCTTTAAGTAAATACGATACCCAAAAACAAAATCAGGGAAATCTTATGTATCATGTCGAGGAAATCACGGAATTTGGAATTTGAAAACCAGTGGCAACCCTGTAATAATAATAATCATAATAATCGCAATACATTTAAGTAATTGCTTGTGCGTAATGACCAATATATGAATAATTCCTATTCTAGTTGTTTGGTCTAGTGGTTAGCATTGCTGACTACGGATTGAGGAGTTCCGGGTTCGATTCCCGGCGTTGCAAAGGATTTTTTTTCCAAGCCGTGCGGGTCTGAAATGGTGCCCACCTAGCATCGTGATGCAATTGGGGAGCTGTTATGAATCAAATATAGTGGCGATCACAGTGAGAGCTTCGCCCCCTCCCCTACTCGTCTGGTCAGTGTGGGAGCAGTAGACGAATCTCCTCCCTCCAGTAGTGGATCGAATATGGCTGAGATTTATATATTAATATATAAAATATAATATATCAATATTATATGTTATCAAATGTGTTTCGTGTTCATTATATTGCCCTTTGGACAAGAGAAACAACTGAAAATTGGCAATGCTTGATCATATTTCTTACGAAAAATAAAATGGAAACAATTGGTAAAGTTTATGAAAGAATATTTATTTGAAGGAGGATGAGCCTATAAAGCTATGGGAGACTGCGTCATAGTCATGAGCGAGAATGGGCACTCCTACTTTTATTTTTAAGTTTGTGCCTTAGAGCATCAAATGTAAACTTATTACGTGTAACGTGTAACGTGATCCGGAGATAAGTTTTCCATGTAGATAAATGGACAAGTTTTTTGTGGATAATATTTTAAGTCACGCAACAAACATGAAAGAACCTTACTCGATACATTACCAAAATATTGTTCTCCTTTAATACACTGCTCGTCATTAAAAATGCAGTACCAAGAAGGAGAGAAGAAAGCAGCCCCAAATTTGACATTAGCTACAAGTGACAACGTGGCGACAGCAGAACAGAACTGTCGAGGGTCAGTAGCCTATGGATGGGAGTTCAGAACGGCTGCAACACAGCGAGGCACAGTACTTCAACTGTAATTAGAGGAGGTTGCTGGCGTCGTGAGAAGCGTTATGCAGTTATGGACCAGACGTGTTCAATCGGCGAGAGATCAGGCTAAGAAAGATGGGGAACATTGTGTTCAGTGAGGAACGCTAAGACATCACGTTGCACATGCGACTGCGCGTTTTCCTGTGGAATGCTCTTCCAGGTAGGGCCTGCACACTGTCGATGTACCGTTGGCTGCTCACATGTTTATCAATGCGTAGGAGACACGAACGGGCACGGAATCCAATGGCAACCCCATACCATAACACTCACTCGGTACTGGATCGACGTGGCGATGCAAAACGTTGTCGCCGCCCAGTCTAGTGACACGGTACCCCCTGATACTGATGCGGCCATCATAATGCTGCAGACGAAAGCGGGACTCGTCTAAAAAGAGGATGTCCTACCATTCGGTTCTCCATGCGAGACATCCGTGACACTATTGTAGTCACCCATATCTATGCTGTGCATTCAGCGAAAGCAGCAGGAATGGGCATCGTGTAAATCTTATAGACGACGTAGAACTGTTCGTAGGGACATTCAGCGTTGTGCAACATCCGCCAGTACGTATGTGACTGTTCGATCCGCCAGAGTCATAGTACCAGTCGTCTGTCCTTAAGACCCGTGGTACGGCGAGGTCGTTGGGATCCAGCATGTTGTTGCGTAGTGCCTTCGTGGAGGCATCGAGTCCACATGCGCTGTACTATGGACGCAGTCCGTCCAATACGGACACTAATGTCGCGGAAGGATAAACCGAACTCGCGATATGCCACAATTTTTTTCCGAGATTAAAGGTGAAAACCTGCTGGCAGGGCTGCCGCATTCGACGACGAGGCATCTTTTGATCATATACACTCACGTCACACTAACAGTCGTCTAGCACTGGACTGTGGCTCTCTGGCCTGCCTCCGTTGCTGCTCCTAGATAGCATATCCGGCACCTCTAATGTGTCACGGAGTTGTCGTGCTAATCAGTTATTTATCTTTCGATGCTATACATCAGCGTTTCTCAACCTTTTTAATGCCGCGACCCCCTTTAACCATTCCTTCTGGCCGGTGACCCCCAAAAGTAATTTTCCCCCCAATACGCAGTTTTGTTTCATTTTTATGAAATAGCCTCCTGAAGGCTTAAACAAACAACCAAAAAAAAACACACACACACCTCTAATTTATACTGACGTTTTGACACAGTGATCTAATTTTCCAAAATTAAATTTTAACCCCCAGTTTGGGGGTTGGAACTCAAAAGTGAACCTTACTTATGGGAAAATACAATGTTAAATCAGAGGAACAATTTCTCTTATCTAATTTGATTAATTACCAAGAAATTAAGTCAGACGGTGATTTCAGTCAATAAAATATCGTATCATCTCTTGATCTCGATCGGTAATATTTTATAGACAGAAATCACCGTCTGACTTAATTTATTGATAATTAATAAATTTAGACAAGGAAAAGTGGTCCTCTGAATAAACACTGATTTTCCCATAAGTGAGGTTTACTTTTGAATTTGAGCCCCAAAATAAGGGTTAAAATTTTGTTTTGGAAAATTATTTTTACAGTGTCAAAACGTCAGGGTTTTTGTGGGTATTTGTAGAAAATTTCACGGAAATATCTTGAAAACTCGTTTTTACAGGTCTGTTTCTTAGTTTACGAATTCTCAGACACGAATTACTAAAGAGTCTATATATTAAAAACGAGGTATTGAGGACAAGGATGTGCACCTAACTTTTAACGTAGAACTGAAAATGACTTGATAATGTGTATGGCGTACATTGAACCGGACATTTTAAAACTAGTTAAATCAAAAGAGGCTCAGATTTCGCGCTAATTGTAAACTTGTGCAATCTTTCGTGACGTTTTAATTCTTTTTGTCTTTTTTTTTTAATTTTGTGTAAGATTTGCTTTTCATTTCAAAACATGATAATTGATTTGCTGTATTTGATAATAAATATCCTAATTATATTACTGCAAAACTATTCAGCAAACTACATTATATTTATTAATTAAAAAAACAAGTGAATTAGAAGGCTTTCTTTGAAATGTATTAGTTGTACCCTACAAAACCTTAGTTAAATGTATTTTTTCGCCTCCTCTTGCGACCCCCTTGCACACAACCCACGAACCCCTCTCAGGGTCGCGACCCCCACACTGAGAAACCCTGCTCTACATGTAAATTTTGCATTAATCCGAAATCTGCTTCTTGGTGTTGCATTTTTAATGGCGATCAGTGTATAAGGAGAGTAAATTTGGATTTACGAAGGTTGAAAGCAAAATTAATGTAGCAGTTTTAGACTCTTGGATTAGACCTAACGTTGCTGGTTTAAAGTGTTGAGCCATGCACAGTATCACCATAATTAAACAAAGCATGATTAGAATCTGCGTTATAGGTAAACTTTGTTTCTGACGTGAGAAAATCACGGGATCTCTATGGTATATAAAGCACTTGAGCATATGTTATCTACGTGAATATTCCAGGTTACCAGTACCTCCATAAAAAAGAAGAAGATTTAATGAACAACTGCGTGTCATCAGCGTAGCAGCGAATTTTGTCTTCTCTAAAAACTTGTACCGGTACTAAATTTGCAATATATATAAAAAATGGTTCTAACATTGATCCCTGTGAAATGCCTCTTTTCCAAAAACAAGAGTTCGGAAACTTTAATGCCATGAAATTGCAAGGTTTAGTAAAAGGACTTAGAAATTACATTGAGTATCAGTGTGTATTGAAATCTCAATAGGCTTCAAATGATTATCAGTGATGCCAGATGCACAGAAATGGAAGGAATGTGACAGTTTTAGCTTTATTGTAATTCATAACGAAACTGTTTATCTGTTTAGTACAGTCACGAATCCCTATTTGCTTTCCCTTTATCAAAATTAAGTGTGTGATCTTTCAGCATGAATCCTATAATTAATTGTACAAAATTTTCTGTATGTGATTTTCATTGATGTGTAAGTTTTGTATAAGTACAATA
>JAGDQP010043160.1:0-16308 GCA_022664845.1 Lepisma saccharinum
TTTTTTTTTTGCTAACAACAGATGCCACTACTGCGCAATTCATGTTATTGCTTGTATTTTTTTTTAGAGCGTCCATGTTTACAGAGTTGCCTTTCCATATTTTTGCAGAATACTTAATATTGGATCGATAACAATACACGATGTTTTTACTTAATCTGCAAGTACAATCATTAGACAACTGGAAATTTGAAAATATGCATAGGAAAGCATGTAACGAGATACATAAACAATGGAAGCTAAATATATTCGACGAATATTTATTTAGATTTTGTTCACAGTAGAGTATTATTTTTAGATCTAGTATGCATGTTTGTTATAAATGAAGTTAATATTATTATTTCATATACGCTCTTCAGTGAACTAATTCACTAAATAAATAGAGAAATAATAATAAATAAATATGTTTTTTTTTAACAATAGTGCGAATTTAAATTAATATTAAACTGCTCTCCAATACTTATCTGTTAGGATATTTTATAAGTCTAGTAAAAAGAAGAAATGGGTACTGGGAACTTTTCAATGAAAATTTCCCAAAACAGGGATTTTCAGATGACGAAATCTGGTCCGCATCCGGACCGCGAATCCTTTTTTCCACGGTGTGACACGAACTCCAGGCGTGTCGCGATTGTGAATTTTAATTTATTTATGGCCTTTTGGATTCTTTTTCTCGGGCCAGGTTTGATACGGTGTCAAAAGTAATGTGTGATTGAATTGTATTTACACACTTCACTAGTTCAAATGTAAGAAACATAGATGTGTAATGAAAATTTACGTGAATATACTTATGTTTACATTTTTTTGTAATTATTCCATTCAATTATATGGAGTAACAAATAACTGCATTGTCTTACTGACCTGTTTGAATTAAATTGTGACCTTTAAGTATCTATGGCTCATGTTCGGATATGGTATAGAAAGGAGTTAACTAAGTTGAAGTTACCATCCCGGCATTACCCTGGTGACACTAGGGAAAACCTCTGGAAAATCTCAGTTAGGATGCTAAGCTACTGGTATCTAGCACAGGACCTTCTAATTGACAAACCACAGCTCAACCAACTGAGCTACGACCACTTGGACTAACTGTTCTGTCTTGCTCATACTCGACTTAGATCGTTGAAGATTTATGTAAGCATTCAAGTCGGAGGAGGTTCAAGTTTCGCTTATTTTTACTGATAACGGGAAGGGAGAACAGAACAACGATGTCGTAAGATTCGCTTAAATAGATATGAGTGTTGATTTAAAAATTTAAACATTGTTTTACTAGGATATAATAAGAAAATTGACAAGTTTTAAAAGCAGAAGCGGAGGGGTTTATTTTTGATTCTATCGGGGCTCTAGAATGGTCAAAAAATGTACTTCAACGTCCTCAACTATTTTGACCCCAAAGGTATTTTTAGTGCGATATTAGCATTAATCCGGTCTCCACGGAAATATAAATGAAGAGCCATGACCTAAAATTAGATGATTGCTTTTACATTCAATAAATGAAAACAATCTTTGGGAGAAGGGAAATCTTATTTCAATGTTAAACTGGTTATTTTTTAAATATACAACTTCTTAAAAACTACACAAATGTTAAAAATGTTCCTTTGGTTAATACCTTAAATTGATGCAAATTTTGTCATTGTTTTACAAAGTGTGTTATATCAATCACACTAGTAAAATGCCGGGATGGTACCTTCAGACTAAATCTGGCCGACTTTGCTTGGAGAATTTTCGCCGCTGCCTTATAACAGCCTAAGCGAAAGTTGCCTTAAGACTATGCGGAGGCAAAGTTTGAGGGCCAGTCTTTTTTAAAATAAGAAACCAACCTTATCCAGCAGGGGAAGGAATTTGTTTTTCGATTCGTAGTACATAATTTGAATTGAGCTATACCTTTGGAACGCTTTCATTGATCTATTACGGAAACTTCCGCTCGTATTGTTCTTAAAATATGAATGTTACAGTTCTCACATTGACTGCTTAGATACTGCACCTACCGAGTATTGGGTTATGGTTTGTGCTTCGAAGAGATATTTGAGTAGTTTATGACATTGTAATAGCAATGTACGTGAACCATCATTAAATATTTGGATAGCAATTGCTGTTACTAGCTTTAACTACTTTTTCTTATTACAACCTCCCATATAAATCAGGGTAGAACAAGTATTAATTTTACTGATGTCTGAACTCAGCTTATACTGTATTATAGCCTAGTTCGTTCGTGAATTGATCTTCAACGTTAATTTTGTATCCATCAGAGTGTCGCCATCATTTTACTTTCTTTATACAGGATACCATTCACTGTATATGATCCATTAAGACCTCTTGGTTACATATTGTATTCACCGATAACGTGATATAGTTTAACCAAAACTCTCTTGTATACTCCGATTCATAGAAAGTGACGACGTGTAATTTTCAAAGTAAGATAAGTTGCGCTATTTCCAAAGTCCCATACCTAGTACTTGTTACATGTATTAGCTTAGATTTACTAGATAATGTAAGTTGTGGATTTTGAAAATCTTTTATTGGCAATTCATTTGCTATGAATCTGAGTGTACATTACAGATCCAGCCATAATTTATTATTTTTCTATTTAATCTCATTGACAACCCTAACCAATATACTATTCTCAATTGTCATTTATATCATAGTTACTAATAACTAACAGGGTAACAATCTCACAGATATATTTGCATTTATAGTAGTACAATCTACAGAAGTGCGTCATCAAGGATCAAATGAAAGGTAATTTGAGAGAGCACATAATCGATCTCCAATTGAATTGAACTCTTTTCAAGAATTTAAAAATGTGCTTTATTTAAATTTTTTATGGCTTTCAGGCATCTAAGGCTCAGGCCAGGATGGGGAGAAGAGAAAGGACGCACAAATCTGTCGAACAGGGTCTAAGTTGAAGGAACTATCCCGGTTTTCCCCTAGTGTGACTGAGGAGAAAACCTCACTAAGGATAGTCAGCCGCTGGCATTGAACCAACAACCTTCCGAATGCTACGCTAACGCTCTAGCACTGAGCCATGGCAGCTCGGTAAAATGAGCTTGATAAGAACATGTTCAGGTGAACCAAAATCAATTTATAAAACAACTCCTGATAGGTTATTTATTATCTCTTGCTTGTGGTCTGCGTTTATGAGGAACAAATTAGTTTTGGGTCTTAATGAGCGCAATGATGGAAAAACGAAAATAAATTAAGAAAACAAACGTGGACGGAAAGTCTTAGTCGCTTTCTGGCGGCACAACTGTAAATCAATTGCTGTTTATATGAGTAGTACAACATTATATACAGTATATAAGCTCTGTGAAGCTAGCCCCACCCAGTTTAGCATTAACAGTATGCGCAAAAACTAGTATTCAAGTAGTGCTCAGTAAATACGAGTTAGGAAAGAATTTAGGCAACCATTTTGAAAGGGTCTTTGACCCAGAAATATTGAAATTGCCATTGTTGAGTTCATTTCATCATTTTCTAATACATTAGTAGGATTTTACGATTCCAAATCCTCTCTAAATCAATTTAATAATCGTAAAAAATTAAAGAACAGAATCATAATTAACAGTTAAAGTTGTATATACTTTTATCTTCTTTAATATCTTTTTGCAAGAAGGTAAAATATTGGTAAACTAATACTTCTCCAACTTTGTAAGATATTCCTTGCTCTACATTTGCCCTAACTTTGAAAAATAAGAAGTGTATAACAAATGTTTGTCAATTTCCCAACACTTTTGGTAGTAGGAAATGGACGCCTCAATTGTGCTGTTATGGAAAAGTCGTAGCTACATATTCTGATGAAACTGCATTCTCTACTGTTAGTCATCGTCTATCGTTCTCCGATCGCTATACGCAAGCACAAGTAGGAAGATACCAACAATGGGCCCAAAAGCGGAGACTACAGGTGAATGTAACCAAACACTCCTATTCCGCATCAACCTACTGCAAAATGCAAAGGGCGTTCAAAAAGTTTTGCACAATGGGCCATAACTTGTTTAATAGTAGCACTAAGACCATGAAATTTTGTGTGCATGTACTTGTGTCCTTTATGTATATACACATGTTACTTAATGTATCTTCCATCCGCTGTGACACATTTAGATCACCGTTCTTTCTATGCCGTAAATGTACTTTGGTAAAACCCCGGACGCTGTCTATTATACCTCTGTTTCACACACGCAATGCGTTCTTGATCACTGGCAAACTGCCTACTACGACGGTGAGTCTTCAGACGACCAAATAGAAAGAAAGCGGACGGGACTAGGTCCGGACTATAGGGGAGTTGAGGGACTATTCCCTCTCTCATATTTCTGAATTTCTGCTGTGTGTGATAGGCAGAGTGGGACCTCGCATTATCTTGGTGTAGTTTGACGACTTTATTTAGGAGCTCCGATCTCTTTGTCTTTAGAGCACTTCGCAGCATTGCCAGTGATAAACAATACTACACCTTATTAATTGTTGCACCACGTTACAAAAATTCGATGACTATTACGTCACGGTGTTTCCAGAAGAATCTGGCCATTAATGTGTCCTGGTGAGTCTTGGTTTTCTCTTCCGTGGATAACCGGAATGACGCCATTTCATGGTCTGCGTTTTACTCTTAGAATCCATATGAAATATCCTCTGTGATCACACCATCAAAATAATGTAGAGAGTCACCACTGAACAAGTTCTGGATGTCGAGATAATTTTCCTCCCTCTTTGCTTTTCGTTTCCTTTTGATCAAAGTGCATTTACGGCATGGAAAGAACGGTGAGCTAAATGTGTCACAGCGGATGGAAGATACATTGAGTAAATGTGTATATACATAAAGAACACACGTACATGCACACAAAACTTCATGGTCCTAGAACTACTATTAAAAAAGTTATGGCCCATAGTGCATAACTTTTCGAGCGTCCTTTGTATCTGGGAGCATACCTAGACCAAGGCCTTACATTCGTACCACACATGATCGACATAAAACAAAGAGCTTTAAGAAAAGTTTCAGCTCTACACAATACTGCGCTGTTCAAGCTTAAGCCATGAAACAAGGGTTCATATCCTGAAGACGATCATATTGACAACAATAATAACTTATGCATTTGCGGCATGGAAGTACGCCGCTCGCAGCCACATAAACAAACTGGAGTTTGTTCAAATAAAGACAGGACGGATTATTACTGTCCGTGATCGATGTATACGAAACACTCAAATTCGTCAAGACTTCGAACTGTATACAGTAAGGGACATCCTCGCATATATGGATTTGGCAAACTTTTCCAAGGCACGCAAACCTAGCCATAGCGTAAACAGCATACTCCCACGCAAATAACTACCGCACACCAAAGCAGTTTGATAACTTTTCCTTCTACAACAGCTTGATCGGCCTGAATCTTAGATGCATAAAGGCCATAAATAAAAAAATCAAATTCTACAGCAGCTGTATCAATTGACATGGGACAGTTACAGGATAGGAAGTAATCAAACTCGCAAAATAATATAAGGAAGTTTACACAACAAAGGTAGCAAATATTAAATATAACAAATAAAATATCCTATCGAGTCAGGGACTATATTTCGATACTCTCATGAAGCATTGAAAAAAGTTACCAGGACTAATTTTTGGCGTATGCCCTAAAACTGATTGTTGACTGGGTGGAGCCAGTGTGAAAACAGCCCACTCAGAAATTTGGTTAATTTTCAACGTCTCCGTAGCAGCACAATTTTTTTTCTAACTTGTATTTGGTGAGCACTAGTTTTTTGCCACATATTAGAAAACTAGTGTTGAAGTGCGTGGGGGACAGCTTCGTGGAGGCACAGTATACTAGTAACACGTTGTTAGTTACAGAACTAAACCTGCTAAATTTTTAAATCTTAGATGTAAATCTTATCTTTTTGTGTGAAATTATACTTGTAATTGTGAGAACTACGAATCCTATCATTTGTTATTCATGAACTTTCTTATTTTTGTACCATATGCTATAGAAAAAAATAGATTCTCTTGCCAAACAAATGCCTCCAGGTGACCCATTCTGTGTCTGCAATGAATGGTACTCCGATAATTTACTTTTACGAGCACAGGGTTTCATTAGGATTGAGATTAACAGCAGTTTTAAGTATTTTTTTATACTAGCTCTTGCGCCCATCTGTTGGTACGGAGCTGAATTAAACGAATCATCTCACTGCATATCATTCTATCTTGCCTTTATTGAACGTTCTTCGCAATCTAACCCCTGACTTGTACGCCACCCAAACAGCACTAGAATGTTGTTGGTAGCATAGCCAGTCAGGGGTAATAAAATATCTATATAAACATTATGTCGTCTCTTTCAAGGCATAAGGATGTTAAGTTATGGAAATCTAGTACACTCACACCCCCTATACAGCTTGAACGCAATAAATTTAGTCACGTACCATGGGCATTGTGAAAACTTTAGCAAAGAATAATAATAAAATTTGGTTCATTTTAATGCACCATATTTCGCCATTATGCTTTACCTTTCTCAAAGTATAACAAACACGAAAATGAAACCATTTTACATTTTAGAATGTACCAATATATATGTTATGATTTTTCACGAACTGTTCAGATTTCTGTAATGACTATATTTTATTATTGACGTTTGAATACAAATTTTGCGTCCATTGTTTTGTTATACTATCTACAATATTTTTGTCGCTTCTTTCATCTAACCAATTAACGCTCTTGCGTTTGCAATCCTTAGCAATTTCCCTTTTTGACCAGATTTTCCCTTCATTACCATAAAAATATATCTGACAATAATCACGTTAACCTCAAAAGTTAGAGAGGTCTCTGTCTAAGGGAAGGGGGAGGTCATAGATACCTTAAGACCATCAATAAATTTAATTTAAGCCGAATGAGGGAGGGCACTAGGGAAGATAGGCCAAGAGAAACGGAATACGTCCATCAATTATTACCAAATTATGTAAAATTAAAATATGTTATTCAGGTCTCCAAAACTTATTGAGTTAAACATTGTTCTATAAATAAATAGAAGACCTTTTAAGACACTTTTAGTGTTCGTCCACTTTTAGCACTAAGTACTTCAACCACCAAAGTAATATTTCAAACACATATAAATACAAAGAGTGTTTGAAATGATTCGGAAGGAAGTTACGGTAAGAAACATAATTTCTTATCATCTTTGAGATTTTAAGCAAAATTGTCCTTCGTTGGAAGGTTAATGTCTAAATTTCCTTATGTTGAGGTCAATTTTGCAACATAACATAACACTGGTCTGAATATGTAGCACATCTCAACCAATAACACAACATAAATTCAGTGTTGCCAGAAGCAAGCAATTAAAATAAATAGAACCACTAGCTGAAAAACAACTAAAAGGTGCATTGTCAATCACAAGCTTGAAATAATGTAGTTAGAACATATACAAAACGATTTTGTATATATATTTGCACTTTCAAATATTCTTACAGATGAAATTAAATAAGTACCGGTACATTTTTTTTAAAGGTTGAAAGGTGGCATTATTTAAATCGGACATTATTTCGCGTATAGTTCACATCTGCATTGAAGATTTGGTTTCTGTACCTTCTGGCGCACTAGAAAATTTCAATCACCTTTCTTGCTCGTACGTGTATATGTTATATGTCGCTCTGTATAAAGGTACATGTATGGTTGTATTGATGTGTGTGTGTGTTCGTCCCATGTTACCAATCCACCTTATGTTCAGTTTCCACGCTCCTAGTTAGATTTTGTTTGTTTTGAATTAATGCCACCAGGAAGGGAAGGCAGAGGGCAGGAAAAACATTGAATAGCTGTAACAACAGTTGTTTAGTTTCACCTAGCTCTTCCACTCATTCTCTCTCTCTCATCCCTCTCTTCGTCGTCTCCCTCTTCCCCTAATGTTTCTCCTTGCACAAATGTTTTTCTTCTACTGTCAGCTCTGTGGACTCTCCGAACATGTTAAGTATCTACTTGTCAACTTGCCTCTCTTTTTACCTTTCTCTCTCTCTCTTTCTCTGTGTGTGTGTGTGTGTTTCTGTGTGGCCTTTGTCTGAGAAGATCTAAATTCTTAAAGAGGCTAAAACATACAGCGTTGTAGACACAGAGTACTTTCTAATAACGGAGAATGTTTTTTTTTCCTATATTCGAACCAAATATCGATTATCTTATCTGAAGTTTACTCAATTTGGAAGACATCACTATATAGGGCTATTCAAAAAAAGGATAACACTTATCTAGTTTTGTTTTCTCAGTTTTTCAGAAGTCTAAAATATACTGCTCGAACCAAACAATACATAAAAATATCCATTCCAATCTCTAAGCTATTTTGCAAGCAAAGTAAGAAAATGATTACTCTTGTATCCTCAGTAAAAGTTTCCCGTGGTACGGCAACTCTGTAGGAATACGGATTACTCTCGTGAGCTCAAGGTCAGTGATATAAGTGCGTCTGTGAGTTTTGTGCAAGTATGATAAGTAAGCAGCTTGGCCTCGAAAGCTTCCCATGACTAGTCTGCTAGCTTACGGGAGGTAACTAAGACATACTTTCCCTCCATATGGGCCAAATTTTGCATGGTGATTGTACTCAAGACACCAAATGTCATAAGCTATTTTCTATACTAATCACACTTACCATTGAGGAATAGTGCCCACAATCATAGCAACAAGATATGATAGCAAGTGCTAGTGCTTTTGTTCTCGTTTGAGATAACAAATCGGAAAATATATAGTCAGATGTATTGCACCCTATATACAAGTCTATAAGAAAGTGTCGAACTAGCTCTGTAACGCGCCAATAGATGCCAGCACAAGGTTGCGCTCGCAGCGAGAGTGATCTGTAATACGGCCGTGTGCCAAGTGCCATCGCTGTGTTGACGTCATGAGTTGTTAACATGGTGTTCTGTGATCACATGTGTGTGGTAGTTTGCTATTACATCATGGACATAAAGCAGAAACAACCAGCGAACGTGAAATTTTGTATTAAACTGGGCGAATCGGCTACAGACACGACCATGAGACAAAGCTACAGCCGTCGGAATGGAAAAGCCCATCATCTCCAGTACCAAAGAAGGCGAGAATGAGCCGCAGCTAAATGAAGATTAAGCTCAACGTGTTTATCGCGAATTCGTCCCCTATAACCAGAACATCAACAGAGAGTTTTACTGCGATTTGCGGCATTTGAGCGAGAACATTCGGCTAAGGCTACCGGATCTGTGGGTGGAAGAAATTTGATGCTCCACGATGAAAATGCACGTTGTCATCGAGCACTCCTATTCGTGACGTTTTCGTTAACCACAGCAAGTTATCGCTTCCGCAACCGCCCTACTCGGCAGATTTAGCCCCTGAGGAATTTTTACCTTTTTCCGTAGCTGAAAGATCACCGTTCTCACGCAGTTGCTGATATCTATCGCGAATACCAAAAGGTTATGAGCCCGCTGATGCAACATGACTTCGAGGCCGCATTTCAAAAGTGGCAGGAACACTGGGACTGTGAATTGCTACGCAAGGTGACTATTTTGAAGGCGAGGGCGTTCAAACGTAGGTAACTAATGTACTTTCTTGTCAACAGGGATAGTCCGGGAACTTTTTGATACATCCTTGTATTAATACATCAACATGCGCTCATAATTTACATATGTCGTTAACAAACATGCGTATTACACGTAAATCGAAATTTTCTTGCGTAATTTAGCGTACTAATATAATAACTTTCATTTTGCAACAGACACGCCACAGTCAAATATTGTCAGATTAGTGGATAGATGGCACGATTAAGGAGAACACATTTAAAGAAAAGAAAGAGAGAATAACTGAATAATTCATAAGGTGAATTGAGCATTCTTCTTAGAAATATAATTTGCCATAAAGTACTTTGTATTTTTATAACATTAACCAGACACAAAAGATAGTATGAATAGTAAATTATATGTTCTTTTAGGTATTATTCACAGAATGAAAATCGATGCGGATCAGATCTAATCAAATACGTAAAATGATCCATTAATGTAAGTCTCAATAGGGTACAGTCCATTTTCATGCGTACTAACATTAATAATACAACGTTACGGTAATTGACACAAAACTATTATTTTTGAAAACTTCGAGTTTCTTATATGTAAATGAAACAAAAAGAAAATGTGATGGAGTTTCACTCCAATTTTCATACCGTTTTATTAATGTCTACATTATGTTGTTTCTCAGTATGTTTTGTGAACAATAGAGGTCACCACTGTTATGAAATTATGCTAAAACTAACATATTTACTTGAATATCTTTGTGGTTCTTCGTCCGGTTAGCGATAACTACAAGGGTTGCATAGAAAGGATAGTGACCATGCTGCTAACACATAACATGTGTGTATGTGTTGAATGGTATTAGGTCTTTTGTGACTGGTAGGGAACTGTGAGACGTGTGAGTCATAAGTCATAATTGAGTTCATTGTGATGTGGTTCAACCACGGTGTACTGGAAAAGCATATTATGTGAGGGCTTGGAAAAACATTCGTCGAGTACTCAGGACAAAATAACGAGGTCTTGTGGAAGTAATTTCATTCTTCTTTATGATAAAACAACGTGCCATAGTACTAAGATCAAAGATCTCGTTCGCGAATGGATTTGGGTAGTTCTGGGACACCTATATCTTCCCAATATGGGTATCCAATCTCTTTGCAAAGACTATGTGACGAAAATATTACAATAGCAAAAATGAGATAATCTGTGCTAAAGAGTGGTCAATGTCTTAGTTTTTGAAACCATTTTTAAAGTTGATCGTATTCAATTCATGACACGGAATATTTTTCTTGTCAGAGAATAATTTGCAAACCTTCTGATGGATGATTTATGAATTTTGTGAAGAAAAGTTTCAACTAAAAAGAATTTTCGTGTAGCTTCATCTTTGATGTAAGAAGTTAAAATGTTATAAAATGGTCTAACAATATCTAGAAGCTTCTAAAGTCCAAGGACTGCATTAGAACCTTTCCTTGCGAGAAATTCCAGCTTAGTTACGAACATATTTTTTTTATATTATTTATTTTACGGTCATAACCCCCTCGTTTTAGTAATTGTCATAACCTATGATAAAGGAGAGGAACGTTTTGTTAAATAATGAAAGATTCTCTTTAAAAAGTAATCAAATATTATCAAGAATATTCCAATTATCTGCGCATTAATTAACTTTAATTTATGAATAGAACCAATGCGTTTAGATACCAACTTTGTCTTACTCTTGCATACACACAAGCACACTTACATATCATCCCCCCTACTCCTTATAAACACTTCAACATACACACACATGTAGACCTATTAAGAAAACACACGAGAGAAGCCACATTTGCTGATGAAAATGCAAACTCAAACGCAGAAACAAGAGGTAGGAGGTATCATCTGCTGCCACTCTTCTTCTTCTCTCTCTCTCTTCTGTTTCCTAGGGAATCCACAGTCGAAACCGCGACATGTTGAGCTAACAAGACTGCACCCAGTGTTGCCATGCTTACTCAGAATCTAGGGACCTTCCACTTCATTTAAGTTTTCGAGTCTCAAAAGTATGTATCCTTAAATCCCATGGAAACTTCTATCTCTGAATACGGTGTTAATTTAGTAGTGAAAGTGTTTTAAAAAAAATTAGACGGGCTCATTCGTTTTAACACAGTTTTCAGAATAAAATATTGGAATATTCGTGGAACAAATACATTGTAATGGAATTTATTTTGTTATTTCACATACGTTGATAGCACTAGATACAAAATTCTAGTATTTTCTACAGGAAGGTACCCTACGTACCTTGTGCCTTGGAAGGCGGTATTCTGCATGGAACACGAAATAAGCTTAGCCCTGTTTCATTTAAAACATGCAAGTAGTGTGTCATATATGACTGTCCGGGTCCCTTCTTTGCTGCAGACACACAGACTGCTACATACGGCATGATCTTCTATACACACAGTGAGATGCAAGGTGTTTGGGACCTCTAACGTAGACCCAGCAAAATCACTTTCTGAAATAAACAAAGTAAGAACGGGGAAAAGAGGAAGAGGGAAGTTTGATTAATAATTCCGGGTGGACATAATCTATTAATAGAAGAAGCTAAAAAAAACGTTTGTTACGTTTACAGATCTTAACCCTGTTTGAATTTGAATTTAATTTTAAGGCCTTTAGGAAACTTTGGTTCAGGTCAGATGGATGATGACGATGGGATGATTGGTCGAATGAAGAAAGTGGAAAGAAACGGGAAAACTCCGAGAAAACCCACGCACTTGGTGTTTGTCCACCACAGAGCCCATCAACATGGCCCTGTGGTGGACAAACATTTGAACCAGCTGGATTTGAACCATCTAAAGCCACCGTGACCCATCTAAACCCAGTCTTTGGGTTTTAGAAGTCATTGACTTAGTACCAACACACGGAATGGCACTAGTTTACATTCTACTCACGTCAGCCATCTTAGATTTCTAGAGTTGCCTTGGTTCCACAAAGCGAATGGTGGCTAACTTCATAGTTTGCACACTGCATTCTTTAGTTTTGCTTATTTCCAACTTCTATAAAATAATTTTACTAAAATAAGACTTTTGCTGTAATGTTTTCCTTTAATCAACCTATCCTCAACATTAACCTCTCATCAACGTTAAATCAACATTTTCTCAACGTTAAATCAACATTTTTTACACGTTAATTCAACCTTTTCTGAACGTTAAATCAACATTTTTCAACATTAAACCAATCTCTTCTCAACGTTGAATCAACCTTTTCTCAACGTTAAATCAACCTTGAACTACTGCGGTAGGTCATCTTCCGATGAAAACGAACATAAAAGAGAAGTCCTGTTCAGGTACCAAAATAGATAAAGCCTCGCGAAAGAAAGACCTCGTTAAAAACAGCTGAAGAGCAAAGAAGAAAGTTGTAGAAGAATATAAGTACCCTTCCTCAGAAAACAGAACACATTAACCCTTTAGGGAATAAAAAAAAGGATGAGAAAGTATTTTAAATCATAAATTATAAATTTCACCCTTGATAAATGTTAAATAGACGGAAATTTCTTCGGAAAGTTATGGGTGAAGAAAACTTTATGAGTAAAAATTAAAACGTTGGAAATGTTCCTAATTGACTTTCCTTGTTTTCGTGAACGTCTCACACTAGCTTCTTTATCTCTCCCCCCTTATACGCTATTACATGCCTTCTTCTACCTTTCAGAGTAAGAAATGAAAGAAAAAAAAGTAGAAGGCAAAATGTAAACAATGAAGAGCAAAAGAAAAATAGAACATCAACCGAAAGAAAAACTAAAACTCACAAACACAGAACAGCAAAACCAAAAAATGAGTTAGTGGAAAAAAAAAGAACAGAATCATTAATAATTCGTAAGAGAGTTAAGGTGAGGGGAGGGTCACGAAAAGAATAATAGAGATGTTCTTCCTTCGGAAAATGCCTCGATTTTCCAACCAACCTTTCAGATTAAGGAGAAGGAAAGGAAATACAACAACAACAAGAAAAATATTTTACAAGAAGTTTTCGGAGGGTTAAGTTTCCAAGTTTACAATTGAAGCGGAAAGCATGGATAGAGGAGGAATAACAAGGAAGAAAGAAAAACGACAGAGAATGTAGTCGGGGTTTGCGGGAGGAAGCATTAAAAAAACACACACACACATAGTATTGGTTCTCGAGAATCAATAATGAATATGCGTGTATATCTTTAATATTGTCAGTGAATGTAACGAAATAAATTTACGATGAATGTGAAAATATCAGTTGAACTTCAAATAAATTGCAAACCAAAACTGATATCCATATGAATGTTTGTTCGTTCTATGAAATTGGAAAAGCTTCCGTGACAACTATAAATCCAGAATGCCTTCGTAACTAGCAACGCTGTTAATGTGTGGAATTACATTGGAACTTTGATAAGTCGAATCAGAAGGGGAAAAGACAGAATTCGAGATATCGAATATTTCGACTTCGCGAGGTTCGAGTTATCAATAGGCATAATACAAAATTTCGAGACATAGAGGACCGAAACTCACTTAACGCTTCTCTTCTGTATTAAGGATTCTGCATCTTTGCTTCGCCATCATATGAAATCCTGAACTGCTTGCTTACTAAGGTAGTCGAGCAGTCTGAGGCGTTAGATTAGTGTCTTCAAGGTCGCGGGTTCGAATCCTGCTGGGGGCATGGATATTTGAAGATTCTAACGAGCATTGCACTCACGTAATCGAGACGAGTCGAAGTCTAAAACGTTACTAAACTGTGCCTTATGAAATAAAGTTTTACTTAACTTCATGCTGATCACGCTGCAACACACTCGGACGGCACCAGCAGTGGCTGAAACAGTTGACGCCCTTTCTAACCGTTGTTGAGTTGTGTTGTACGAAAAATGAAAGTGCGCAATTTCTAGGAAAATTCGTTACTGGACTGTCGTCAGCGAAGAGGCTCGAATCAGATCGTTCAACTTCCTAAACTTCGGCTTGGAAATTTTTTCCTGAAACCCTTTATTTATAGAGGTATTTAGACTGTAACTTCGACTTGAAGGCGTTCTCTAACAAAACATTTTGAGTTATAGGGGATGAACGGCACTTTAGAAACCAACAAAATAATTCGAAATATCGAGGCTTTTACTTCACGACATTCGCCTTATAAGGGTAAATTAACAAGGGTTGGAATAGGGAATCTGAAAGGGAATGAATAAAATACGAGATATCAAGGAATTCGAGTTATCGAGGTTGAACTGTATATATTTTGTGTGGAATTTGTGTAAATACTAGTCACTGAGAAGAAAATTAACTTAAGACAAATTTCTATAATTCAGCAGATAGGGGAAGGAAGGGTGAAGTGACCACCCTTAAAGTCATTTTTTGTGATCTTTCCTTGCGCAAATGAACGAAATTGTATAAAGTATATTGATTACAGTTATCAGAAGAAAAAATCATTGTCATATCTGAGCAGTAATTCATTTTACTATTGTTTTTCTGCAACTTTAGGAAATGGACATTTTTACTCCACCCAAGGGGAAAACGTGGCTGTGCATTCTTCCAGACTTCTTCAACAATAACAAAATATAGGAAAAGAATGGAATTTGTATTATCAAGGGAAGAATAATTCCAGCAAGCAAGACTAAACATTATCATTTTCATCTTCACAAACACTGTGAGTGGCATCTACTTTACTCAAATCGTGATTTCATTGTTGGATCAAACTCACAATTCTTATCATTTCGTATTTGCTATGCATTAAACAACTGATTTATTATAATAGTAACATATTTGTTAATTTAATATTGAAATAATTTAGATGGGTGCCTTTATATTGTACCACAAGTAACGGAAGGAAACACCCCTTGTACACTTTACACTTTCTGTCCCTATATAGATATTTTATTTCGAAGGAGTAGCTCAGGAAGAATTTTTGAAGTGCTCTGAACAAAAATATTACCAAATATTACTAGTAAATACCACTACAGAATAACAGAAATTACTAAAAATATATTCTGAAACAAAGAAATAAATGCTAATTGAATCGGCAGTTTGAAGAAGGCAATAAACGCCAAAAATGTGAAAATCTACTTTATGCCGGATTTGATATCTGGAAGGGATGGCGCATCTATACAATACACAAAAAAAGCAAAAAAACATGTGTAAAACCTTCAAAAATAGGTGCGAATTTGAGATGGGCAAAACTAGCGTAACAGCTATTTTTCACTGCTTCATGGGATAAATTGCTATCACTGCTACAACCAATGAAAAACAGCAGTTACTGGCTTAGCTGCTATTTTTCTCCGAAGCTTGTTAATGGTAAAACACATTGTTTCCTGTTTTCTAAACAAACAGAACTGCTGGGAGAACGGAACAAAATGGCAGAGACTTGTCTGCAGAGAGGACAACCATGATGTGTGAACACTACGTAATTAATAGCGTCTGTTAATCGTGTACGGAATTGATATAAAGAGCTCTCACAAAGCAATGGTTGGTAGTTGGCTACTTGGAGTAATGGATAAGGCGTCGGAGTTGTAATACAGTAGTCCCGGGTTCGATACCAGTTCATCGCAAGTTTTTATTTCTAAAATGGTTTATATTTTATTTATATTTTAAATAGGTTATTTTGAAATGTTATTGTGTAATTTGTTTTATAACTTTATTTGCATTTAACGTTTTTTGTAATATTTTCCGTTTATTCTGATTCTGTAGTTCAACTCAGATTTAATAAAATGGTAAAAAAAATGGGTAAGGCATTGGACTTGGGATTCAGTGGTCTCGGGTTCGGTACTCCTTCACCTAAAGTTTTTTTTAAAGAGAAACTCCTTTTTATTTTGTAGTTTCGAAGGAAAGCTCTGTCTTGGTCTTGCTATTAGACTTTTTTCTTCCTTTGAGGCAGTGAAAA
>JAGDQP010043161.1:0-14646 GCA_022664845.1 Lepisma saccharinum
TAGTATTATTGGCTGGTTGATGATCACAGTGCTTCATATGTTTGAAGTTTGCCGTGTATGTACTGTTGTCCCAAGAACTGTACGACAATTTTCGTTTGAACGCCCGTGGACACTTGCCCGCCCACGGATTGATATATCTTTATCAACACTAAAGAAATCGGAGACATCCATAATTGAATTCCAGCAATGTTTTCGAGCGTTGCAGAGTCAGTACCCACGTTTTATATCTGTTTTTACCGATGGGTCCAAATCAGATGAATCTGTTGTAGGTGGGGAAGCCCGCGAATTTTGTCTTAATCCTAAAGCCAGTATTTTTACTGCTGAGCTATATTCTCTTTTAAAGGCTTTGGATTTTAGTCTTGTTCGTGGTTTCAACCGCATCCTTGTTTGTGCAGATTCGAAAAGTGTTGTTCAAAGCCTTGACAATCTGTATTCTAAACATCCGCTCGTGCAAGATATTCTATGTAAGACACACGCCATCAGCTCTGCTGGTGGTGAAGTTGTCTTTTCCTGGATACCCAGTCATGTTGGTATCCATAGTAATGAATTGGCAGACCAAGCTGCACGTGAGGCCTCTTTAGGAGCTAACATTGATATCCAACATGTCCCATTTCAGGACATGTTGATATAGACAAGTTACGCGGAATAAATGGCAGTGACGATGGGGTGACGTTGCTGTTAATAAATTGAAAGGAATTAAGGCAACTGTTGCTCCATGGAAATCATCTTGCCGAGATAGTAGGCGTGAGGAAGTACTTTTATGTCGCCTACGTGTAGGACAGTCGCCTGACTCATTGATATCTGTTGCGACGTTTGAACTCTCCGCATTGTAGTGAATGCAATGGAATTTTAAGTATTCGTCACGTCCTTTTAGATTGTCCAGGATGGATATAATCATCTCAGACAACGTTATAACATCCCCGGTGACATTGCGTCATTGTTAGGGGATGAATCAGCTATATTGCGAAGAGTTCTTCTATTTGTTCAAGAGACAGGTTTATCTCCGTCTATTTGAGATAATTGTGTTGTTTAACTGTTATTTTTGTGAAGGCCCATTTACAGCCTTCACATTTTAACTTGTTGTGCTAAAGACTCTCTACATCTTTAGTTTTTACCACAATTCTTTCTGTTTCTGAAGACACTTTACATCTTCAGCTTTTATATGATTTTATTATTTTAGTTAACAGTTATGTTTAGACGTGACAAAGATAATGGGCTTCCCCCGTATCGGGAAGGGCGTAAGCCATAGTGCTGTTACCGCCCATACAATTCATTTTATCTTTATCTTATCGTTTGAACGTTTTGGTATGTGTGAACTTTAATAACATTTTGTTGGTTAATTATCTTGCTACCTCGACTTAATTTCATTATTTATAACAACTGTTAAAAATGTTTGAGGTTATACATATCTCGATGTTTATACTATTTAGCCAAGTGGGCGTAGGCGAGTTAAAGTCAGTTTAGAGTCTTCCACCTAAAGTGCAAAGCTGTTGTATTCGGTGGGTTCTCGTATTTTCCAAGGGTTCTTGTTAAGAAAGTCCTCTTTTTTTAATTATTTGCCACACGTGTTATTGCATCTATAATATTGAATTGAGTTAAGTTGTATAAGATGTAAGTTCTGTGCACTCAGCTGCTACAATTTAACTTAATTGCAGTGTTACAGCTCCAATACATTGTTCTCCGTGGCAAATACTTAATAAAAAGAGCTTTTCCTTAACTTGGACTTTTCAAAGTGAAGGGGGAGCAGTGTTCTAGAACCTGGCCGAATTTCATTTTACTTTACGGCATTTAGGGTTAGGCGTCTATGGCTCAGGATGCTGGAAGAAGTCGGCTTCAGCTTAAGTTGAAGGTACCTTCCCGATATTTGCCTGGTGTGACTGAGGAAAAAACTGGATCCACTTTATGAATATTTTTATTACGAACTGGTATATAATAGGGACCGGATAACCTAATCTTGGAAATTTAAACTGAGGATCTGGTTCTTGGAACCAAGAATCCGGATCGTCGAACCGGATGCCTGTATCTGAATCTAGTACCCGGTTCCAGCAACCAACTCCTCAGTTTTAATTAAGATACATATTCTGGTCCCGATTTCAAGATTCAGGTACTCAGTACCATTGTTATCAGAAACCGGATCCATTTCATAAGTGGTTGCTACCTTTTAGGTTGACAGCTGGTAACTTTATTTCAGCAATACATTCTGTAATTCTGGTTTTACCTCATCCTCTCAAGATGAATTTGCGCGTTACTTCTGCAGTCTTAACGTTTTGAAAAATATCAAATTCTGAAGTTCTCTGTGTTTCACGATTTGTAGGAAATGTCCCGTAAATAATTTGAATAAGAATGTTCACATGTGCTATTGCCAGCTAATATATCGGACAGTAAATTTGGCATTACTATTGTCGTTCTTGAGATTGGAAAAAATTCAGTTTGCAAGAACTAATGTCTCACCTAAAAAACTCCGACTTTTAGTAGTCAATGCACAGGCTAAACGGTTGGAGCTAGAGAAACTGACATTTGGTATGAAAGTACATCAGCAGCAGCAGATTAACCAAATATTACATAATTTTGAAAAAGTCGCCATCTTGGATCCAAAATGGTCGCAAAACCCATTGTTGTATAGATTACTCATCCTAAACGGCTGGAGATAGGAAAACGAAATTTAGTATGACGGTACGTCATTACTACTAGGTTACGAAAATATTACAAAATGTCTCCAAAGACGCCATCTCGGATTCAAAATGGCGTACTCCAAAAATTCATTACATAGTTTCAGTCTACTATCAGTTATCCCATTTACTTTCAATCGAAAAGAAACTCCTTTTTCCCGATAACGGGCTTTAACTGGTGTGAAATATTATTTGTTTATTTCGTTCCTAATCTACCAAGTAACAAGGTTATTAGATAACAAATTTATTTTCACAGGTCGAGCTTTAGGCGGTGAGCAAGCTCTGCCCGGAACACCATGAATGATAATTCAGTTTCGAATGACCAGGTAAGATTTTTTTTTAAATTTTCTTTATAAAATTTAAGGAATCGGTTAAACGTTAAATTGACGCATATGAAAAAAAGAACACTTTCACATTCAGGATTGCTTTGAAATGTTATCCTAAATTTACTAGTCCAGATTGGATAGTGTATTCTTAATTCACGCCATTCCACCATATCACTTCTTCATACGCGTTTTTCACATCTTCAAGGGTAAACAATCATAGTCTACTCCAAGTAGTAATGGACTTTGCATTATCTGTAACTGTTAGATCTCAGGGAAAGCTATCCGTCTGAAGTTTAAGAGTTAAGAAAGAAACAAAAAGGCGTGCTTAATGTAACATTCTGAGTTGAATGTAGTGTTCTAGAGTTCACAAAGCTTTTGTTTCAACTAATGAAAGTCTTTCATGTGTGACTGGTCGTTTCCTCCCTGGATTGATTGAATTCGTATTATTTTAAACGGGCTAATTGGGCTCTACAGTTTCTGAATAAAAGTGGGCTCCGAACCACCTGGTTCTGTGAACCTCTCAGGGATCTTAAGTCGTGACCCTGCACAGAAAGGTAACGTGCTAACTTATCACTCTGGGGGCTAGGTTTCGCACTGAACTCTTCATATGTGATGTACCTTTGGTTTTAGAAGGTGTTCATATAATCTAGACCAATGTTTTTCAACCTTTTAATGCTCACGGACCGACAAACTAGGGAAAACTTTTAAGGATCGGGAGCAAAGGGAACCGGGTAATCTCTATTCTTAGAGATTTATTTGGCGTTCAAAAAAAAAAAAAGCAAACCTTCAGGTTCTAGCTGTTGTAAAACCAATGATCTGGCATGTTATTTACACAATAAGAACAGGTGAGGAGTCTTCTAAGATGTTCCTTATATTGAGGTAACAGCGGACAGTTTTATCTTCCTGGGAAGTTACCTAGGCTTTTATCTTGCTGATCATTCTGAAACGAATTAGAAGATATCCAGTGTGCGAGATAACGGTGCATAAACGTTAAAGAGACCACACATATTCACATTGTCAAGAGAAGAACGCGTACAACATTTTTGGAACTAGACTGAATTGAATATTATTAATGAATAGTCTTTACGCATTATACCTTAGGCCAGGAAGGAGACGGCAAGGGTCTAAGTTGAAGGTTGCATCCTGACATTTGTCTGGTGTTACAGCAAATCCCTGGAAAAGTCTCATTCGGGATGGTTAACCGCTGGTATCGAACCCAGAGCTTTCCGCGTACAAAGCCAATGCTATACTAACTGAGCTACAACATATTGGGTCAGAACATTTTTGGGTTTCATTAATGTTCTGTGGTGCAATTCGTATAGATTGTTCACGTCTTCCCTTTTAGTATGACAGTTGACTCTGTTCCCTGTCTAAATAACTGGTGCAGCACAACAAATAACAGTTTTGAATCGTCGAAAGAAATATTACGTTTGTGGGACGCAGCTGTGAATGTCCTTGCTTATAGAATAATACTAAACTCCGATAGTCAATGGACGATAAAACAGATAGCAATATTATAAAATTAGTTGTGTGTGTAGTGTAGTGTAGTAGTTATCTACTGAGTAGAGTAAGAGACATTACATATTCGTTTCTTCCCTCCAGGGTTCATTGAACGGAGGGGTTGGGAACCCACTTTACCAAGAGCACTGTAGGTCCTGTCCTTAGAAGCTTATTTAGGACGTTAATAATTCAAACAATCAAATATCCATTTAAATAAATTCACTGCCCCTTTACCGTGAGTTTAGTTTTTAACAAAGAATTTAACAACCATGAATAATTTCGTGGTCATTATATTCATTGCTCATCTGACGTCAAGAACTACCACAGCGTCAATTCCTATGCGTGTACCAATTCTTGGCGTTGCCATAGTAACTATGACTTAGCTAGTCTATTGGTTTTCCATTTTTTGGGGCCACCCTGTATTGCTGGGTTAAGCTTGCGTGGCTAAGTGGTTAACGATTTCGGTATCAGTACATACGGTCCAATGTTCTATCACCGGCAGGACTCCAAATTTCATTGTTTACCTAACATAAACTGATATCTAGTACAATTCAGAAGTGCCGGATTTCTCCTTCTAAAGCCAGATAAATTGGCGATGGTTTATATATTTTAAGTATTTAGACCCGTCAAAATAAATATGACAAAGATTATTAGATTGAAAACTGAATTTAAAAGTTCCACTTGTCACTTTCGAGTGAGGCAAGACGTGTAAAATAAATGGCTTATGAATTAATGAACAAAATTTTCAATATGGCGGCGTTGATCAACAACTCTTTGACAGGGGATGACTTAGGTTTAGCTTCTGTAATGCATGGTACTGATCAATTTTTTAATGATGTTCTCAAAATTCTAAATGATTTTAGTCTGTGTTCGAAGCTAAGTATGTGTTATTTCGGTACAATTTATGGTAGTGTCATGAGTATACCCATGTTAGGAAAGGATAAGGACAATGTTTTTGAATGTTCATGCCTCTAGCAAACTTTTTGGTGCTAGTAGCACAAGATGGGAAAAGGGGCTGATTGTTATGTTTAAAAATAAATATGCATTCTGGTAAGGACATTCTCACCATTTGGCCCAGAAAGTGAGTCGGTGGTCTTCGTACGAAATACGCTACTGTCATTCGACTACATCAAGTAAATGAAAAATTCAAGGTTAGAAAAGGGGGGGGAAATCAATGTCACTAAGACTGTTTTGTACAGTTGGAGGAAGTGTTAAAAATTTAAACCCAGGTGAAGTTGCGATAAAAATTAATGGTGATGTATAGACGAAATCAAGTGTTTTGTAGAGCTACTTAGACGAGGACATCAGCTGTCCGAGATGTGTTGAAGAAGAAAAAAAGTGAATAATTACCAGTATCTGAGTTATTCCTCTTGTGTATTATAATCGTAATGTTATTGATATTACTTGCTGTGTTATGTGTCGTTCTCTGTAAAATCGTCCAGCTGTATCTGAAACTTAATAAATAAATAAATAACCCACTGTTGGCAGAGTTAACAAAATAATGTCAGCCATAGAGTGAAATAGCAAACTGGTGTTGGAATTGGGAGCGAATTAGTGCCCAACTGAAACCGATTGTATGTCTATAATTGTTCTTAGATATTGATCCATTGTTCGTAATAGTTTGATGTATTCTGTCTTTTCTTTTCTAGGAGAAAAAAGTGAAGAAATTGAAGAGAGGACTTGAAGGATGGCGCGAAGTAATTTTACCTCTCAATTCCGTGTTGCTTTGGGAAAAGAGTTGGTACCCAGGAATGTTGGTTGGCATAGTCACAACTGTTTTCTTGTAAGTGGTCTAGCTTCCGTTTTTTACTTAGTTTTCTTTAAACAAATTTCTTGAACACATCAGATGCTTAAAGTGTTAAAAGACGCTGAGCGAGTTGAAATAATCTTAGAGTTTAAAACTAAATACGAGAGGTAATTAAATATAAACTGAGCCTTTTCCTGCTTGAATTTATTTTAAGGCCTTTAGGCAACTTTGGTGTAGACCGGATGGATGATGATGGGAGAATTAGTGGAATGGAGAAATTGGGAGGAAACTGGAGCACCCCGAGAAAAGTTACGCACACGAATGTCCACCATGAAAGCCCACATGGCACAAGCCGGGAACGAACTGAAGATTCCACGCACCAGAGGTGGGCGTTCTACCACTGAGCCACCGAGGTCCTGCTTTTTTTCCTGGCCTTTATTGAAATCATGCTTTTTGTGTATTCAAAGATGTATTTTTGTACGTGGTGTACATTCTCTGATTTTCCTTCAACGTGTCAATGCAGTGACGCGTGCAACCGTTGCTTGCGATCATTGCATGCAATCAGCGTACTAACGAAATCGCAACTTAAGGCAGTTACGTTTTGCGCAGATTCAAGTTGATGTATAACCTCAGATTCTTTAGTATGGAAAATTACCATAAATTGTTAAAGGACCGAAATGACTTGTTAACGAAATCACTTAATTATAACCTCTAAACTTGTTTGTGTAAGATTTCCAGTTATTGCGTTGTTTTAATCACGTATTTCTATTAAATAACGGATGTCTTAAAAATTAATTTTAGTAGCAGATTTGAATACATTCTTAATAGTAATTGCTTAAATTGAACCAATTTATGAAGTTGTTTAAATACCTATAATTTTTACTGTAATACCTTAAATGTTACGTTTGGAATGTATCATCTATGTTTATTTGCTTGAAATTAAATAATTTCGGTTTAAATATAGAATCAGGGGCGTCTTGCCAGCAGCGGGTTGTTGCAGTAACAAGATAGTTATAGGGATATCAGGTGTCTAACGACTACATTACTAAAAGAAGTTAAGGAAGAAAGGAAATTATATAAGATAGGATGCATCTACGGATACAGGAAGGAAAGGGATGCATATCCAAAAGGAAGAGGATTGATAATAACAATTGGATGACGACAAAAGAGAGAGATTCTTCCATAAAGTAAACGTTTGGCAGGCAGGAAAGAAGTATGGTTAGGTGGAGCCAGGTCAGACGTATATAGGTGTAGACTGGCTGCCTAAACAATTGAATCTCGAAGTCTTTAACTTTTGTTTGTCATGATGCTAGTCTTTTTTTGGGCGATACGTAACACCTTGTGCAGGAGTTTCATCTAGTCAGTTACACGGATCGTTCACTCACACACACACACCACACCATTGTGTTCTACTACTGTATAGTATCTAATGTCGCCACGTTCCAACATTGTCCGTCAAAAAAAAATATAGTGGCGCCATAGTCTGATGAATCTGTTGTAAACTTGATTTTTATATGGGTAAGTGTAGTAACTTTGAACTTCGACCCGTCATGATTCACCCTTTAGCCATTAAAATCCACACCCATGCCCCTGCTGGGACTCGAACCCGGGACCTTCGAGTCGTTGGCCTACCGCCGCACGGCTACCCGGCCGGCGCCACAGGCTGATGATATTCGATGCTTGGAACCAGGAGCGAACTGGTAACCAAAGGGTCCTCGTGATGGTGGGCGTTGTGAAACGTGGGTACCCCAAAACAACTTTCAAGGCCCTTGAATATCCTTCATAGTAGTGAACTTACAAGTGCAATTAGGTTTCAAACCAAGTTTAAAGATCCGACCTCGGTAGCCGTGTGGACTAGGGCGCTGGGTCGCCGTTGATGAGGTTGCGGGTTCGAATTCCGCTTGAGAGATGGATAATAGGGAATTTTAAAACTGCATTGCACTCATATCATCGTCGGCCTGAGCCAAAGTTGCCTAAAGGCCGTACAAATTAAATTCTAATTCATATTGTGACGGCCCAAAGTCCATAGTTACTGATATGGACCATATAGAATAAAGTTTACCAAGGTCTTAAGTAAATGTAGTGCCTTAAGAGAATATGGATTATTAAAGCAATGTTCACTTACCATTCAACTTTACATATAGCCCTTCTTGTGATTTGTGAGGGCTCCTATAGTAGGTAGGCCTGCTGAAGTTATGAATTCATCAACACCTTTATATTGTTAAGTCTTGTGTGTCAAAATTGGTAATTTTGGAACACCGGCAAGACCCTAACATTAAGCTTCAAGAGAAAACGGCAGGCGGGAACCTTGCCGGGCCAGTCCTTCCCTGCTAGGAAGTAGCTGATAAACAAACGTAAAGGATTCCTCTTCTTCCTTTATATATTTTCTTAAGAACCAGATCGTTTAACACGAAAAGTTGTTACAGAATTTGAGATAGAACGAACTTTCGTTATGTTCTTTAACGGAATTACCATTTCTCACATCCGTCACTTCTGCAAATTAAGGAATCCTTCTACATTGAGTTGAAAGTTCCTTGGAAAGAACGCTTCATGCATCATGAGGTAAAAAGGTAAAACTCCCCCCTGTGCGATACGCACAAACCGTGAAAGGCGCATGGGAGATGTGGAGGTAGCGCTCCACATATTAACCTACGGTACGAAATGAGGTGGGGTGGTAATTCACACGCTCGACCGCATTTACCTTCCTAAGGTGGCCAGGAATACCATTGACACTGTGGTACTCAATTTGATAGGAGACTGAGATTTGATTTGAGTTCACCTCAGAGCGCCAGGCATGGGAGCACTGCGAGAAAAGTATGAAGGAAAGCTTTGTTAACATTATGACTATTTTTATATAAGGGCTTGGGCCTAATTCGAAAGTTAGGGTCAATATAATACTTGTACCTAGGAACATTATTTCTTATTCACAGTGTAATTCTTCAACTTGGAATTTAATGTTGGGAAATTGAGAATATGTTACATACGATTATGTAACATTATGAGAATATATTGGATTTAGAGAGAATAGTGTTTTAGTAATAATTTCTTGCTAAATACTTATTCGAGGATAATGTGCGTTGTGGCAATTCTGATTGATAAAAGTACTCTAGTTCAGTTATTAAAATGTGACTGTCCTTCTGTAGTCTGATAGTTACACGTCTGCTTTACGTTCTGTATCAGTAGTGTTGATCCTAAACCAAGAACCATCTTTAGTATGCAAGAGGTAGAACTAAATAATAATCTCTCGGCTATAATAGCGTACTGTTGTTGTAGTTACCTAGAGAGCTAACCTAATCAAAACTAACACAGTACTGGGAAATAAGCATTTGTAATCAGGTAGTGAAGAAAATCTCAAAAGTGTCAATAAAAATATTTTGCTGTTTACGATAAAAGTAAATACTTTTGCTTGTTTATTGTGTAAAAAAAAAATGTTTGTAAAGCAACGTAAAACGCTTCGCGGCCCATAGATTGTAATCCACTATCTTAGGCATTGTCGTGTTTCAGTAGAATGGTGCCCCATGTCATTATGTCAATCAATGTTTGAAATTGTCTGTTATTTTTCCGAACTTGCGGAATTTGTGATTTAACCAATAAATTCACCAGATCTAACTATTTTTATTTTATTTTAAAATGGGAACAACTTAAAAATCAGCATTTCAGTATCAAGGATTTTAAACTATATCAGATTTGATTTTGGTATCTAATACTTTATATCTTTAGTTTGTTTTTTTGTTCTTCTTCTTCTTCTTACTCATACATTATAATTATTTACAGATTTCTGTGGTATTGGGATCCGACAGTCCTTACAACGTTTTCACTGATAGGACTATTCGTAACGCTGGTTGACTATTTGGTGCCCACTATAACAGCCAGTTGGTGCCATCCAGATAATTGGACGGGATTGAAGGAGCGAAGACTCGAAGAGATTTGCCATGCGATTGTTTATACGCATCTGCAGGCGCAAGCACTGTGGACGTCGTTCCAGGATATGCGGAATACAAGGCCTCGTTTGGTGAGTTGGAGATTATTTTCTGCTGCGTAGCCATATAATATTTATAGAAACCGGGTGGTAAGTAAAATGCCTATTAATGTTATAAGGAGGCCCAGGATTCTTAGGTTTTAACATCTTACTAGCCAACATCACTGTTGTAACATAATTTATATTTTCGTTTCAGTCATGCAAATCTTATAGGTCGTAAAAACAGCTAAAATCATTGAAGACCCTAAAAGAAGCTAAAGTGAACATTTCAGAAAAGAAAAAGAGAAAAGTCGGCATTTATACATGGAACTTCTACTGTTACTAGGAGAAAAGTGCACGAATGTGCATTTTTTTCGACATTGTTTCATTCACTTCTTGCCTTTTCCTTGCTTTCATTCGATCTGAACCAAAGTTGCCTAAAGGCTTTATTTAAATACAGTTCTTATTTTCGTTGTACGTGTAGGAGTCTTGCAAAGTTTATGATGGTTTCCATGCACCGCGAAGCTGGTAATTGCGTTGCGTAGTTCAATTGTCTACTTTAGCAAAGTAAAACTATTCATTTTAACAGTTCAGCAACAAATGCGACGCTAAAAAGAATACTTGTTGCTGTAATGCAATAGATAACGGTTTAAAATTTAATATATAAAAAGGCAGGGTAGATCATGTTTAGCACTCAGAGTAAGTTTGAGGCTGCTCTAAGCTTTTCTTTCGTAATGTAGTCTTTAATTGAATATTAATTCTTTTTTAAAACATTTTCCGTTATGTTCAGTAAATCGTTACCATATCAAAAAGTAAATGTGTTTGCTAATTCAATTCTTTAGATGGTTATACAAGGTGGCCATCCATCTGGAAAACATGGAAAAGTCAGGGAATTTTGAAGAAAACCGGGAATTTCTTCTTGGATGAAAATATAAGTTCTACTATCTTCCTAGCCATTTAGCGCGTCTATTTCTATACACAATCCTGTTAGCCCCAGACTCCCATTCGAGACTTTACGATACACTTCATGCCAAGTTTGGTTTATCTAGCTCTCCCGGTTTGGACTGCGCCTACTTTTGATATGTACTTTAGTCAGTATCTATGGGGTTTTATAGTATACTAAAAAAAAGTCATTCACTGCTGTCTGAATTGAGCTGGAGCGAATGCGAGACCATTTTGTAGAAAAAAATACAGTGGTTTTTTCGCTGGGAACTGCGCCTCCTAACACCATTTGGTGCTTCTGCGCCCTAGGCTTCGTACTTCCACTCGATGAGGGCTTCGTCCCCAACCTCCGTGAGTGACATGGTTTCTCTAGAACACCTAAATATTACTTTATGTAAGAGTTATCATTTGAAATTTTCAAGTTGGCTGCCCAGAAGAGCGTTGGTTGTGTTCTTTGTTATGTTATGAGTAGTGGCTTCCAAAGTGGATAAATTTTTGTCACGAAAACTTGGAAAACGTTCCATTTCTACGAACAACTAACCAAAAGATCAGGGAATTTTGAAATCCCGAAAGAGTGGCCACCCTGCGGTCTTATATGTCAGGCCAGCGTCACCAAATTTCTGCTTTCGAATCTCGGCTTGGTTATGGATATTTGTGAATTTTGAAAAACGTGCCACCACTAATAATGGCTAAACCTTTGTTGTCAAATATGCTACTACAATGAGTGGCTTTGTATCTCATCTCGTAGATGAACTGTCCAATTTTCAGCGTAATCATTATGAAGTACTAGATGTTGACTACCTTCTCGAGAGCTCTTACCTTTTTTTCTGTCGCTGTTTTCCTTTGAATGTTTTTCACATGTATGTGTGAAACAGCTTTGACTGTTCATTAAGCAATTTCACTAGAAAACGCATTTACTGGAACTGTCTTAAAAAATTCTCCATTTTCCCAGAGTGCAAAAAAAATATTTCCTCGTTCTCTTCATCAACTAATCCTAGAGACAATGAACTGATTCCATCACTCGGGTCAGTCTCCACATTCGGCAAGAATACAGAAATCTGTTAGCGAAGAACATACACGTCTCTGGAGCTGCTACTCTATGGTCACATTGCATCCGCTTTTGGCCGAACTTGCAGACTGGCGCGAAGTTTTTAAATGATTTCTGAGATGAGGGCATGTCATAGATTGCATTTTGGATGGTTAGAATGCAGATCAGGACTGTCATTCTAACTCTAGCTAGAATAATATTGCTATCTAAAATCCACCACACTTTAGCTTTCTGATAGTGAAATACAAGGACGTCTGGTCAGCGTGGGAACAGTAGACTAACTCCTCCATCCGGGAGAGGCCTCATCCAGTAGTGGATTGAATATGGCTGTGAATTATTATCATTATTCAAGCTCAGTGAGTACTCCAATACAGACTATTATATAACGTATTTCCAACAATTGATTTCGTAACACTAATCTTATAGCTAGATATATTATAGATTTTGATGCTCTTTGTTATTTTCAATTGAAATCATTATTGAAATACGTTATATAATAATAAATCACGACTTTGTAATATCAAAACTATTAATGTCTGATACAATCAAATTCCGTGCAAAATTAATTCCTAGAATCTTCAACTATTGTTAATAATAATGTAAATTTTCCAACAGATGCCATATACCATCTTTAATCACTTGCTCTCCACAGAAGCACAGAGCTAATCACGAAATCACAAGAGAAAGGATTAAAAAATAATAATAAAAAATAAAAACAGCATTATGATTAACCTGTCTGGTGCCCAGAACGGCGAAGTATCAATTCAGACCCTGCTCAGGCAAACCAGTGGGAATATCCTGAATAGAGCTTTTTTACCCTCGTTTTACTGTCACCTGGTGAATGTGGCAATGCCAAAACTTACAATTATCGTGGTCTCCGAACCACGCACCAGCTTGAAACCGGTGCACAGACCAAATGCGGTCACTCCCCACGAAGAACGTACTCGCTCCAGACTCCACAGTAGTGTCAGTTGGTAGAGCGTTTGCTTGGAATTCGCGAGTTCCTGGGCTCGATGCAAACAATCGACCATCCTGACTGAGGGTTTTGGGGCTTTACCTCAGTCACACAAGGTAAAATGCCGGGATGGTATCTTCAGCTTAGGCCCTGGTCAACTCTTTCCCTACCGTATTCCGGTCTTGAGCCTTTAATGTCTAAAAAAAGTTATAAATTAAAATTCCGTAGTATTGATGTACCGTTATCGACTGAGCTACCGAGCACTGTACTCATCTTTATATTTGCATGCATTCATATATCAGATTGCTCGTGGTTACAACGCAGAAACTGTTAACAAAGACTTAGGGAAGTGCTAATAAAGCACTACCCTTTCTTACAAACTATGGTAATATTGCTAAGGTCCTCGGGGCCATAGACCAATCCATTGCAGCTAAAAAAAAAGAGGGGGTCCACTGATAGCATCCGGTCCCACCCATAGATTTAAAATGAAGTGATTCGTATGAATGAGGATTATTACATTTCTGAATAGTGATTATGTATAAGTAAAGTTTCACACGTGTAGTGACAATTTTTAAAGCCTTTCCGTAGAACAGACTGAAAGAAACGCGCTCGAGAAAGAAGAGAATATCAACAATAAGGTAAAAAGTTTTAATATGTGGGTGTACCGTATGGAATTTCACTGCCAATGTGCGTTAGTAATTATAGTGAACCAATATTGCTTGATGCTGTTTGGAAACTAATTCCCTTACTTATTACTCTGATCTTTTGTATTAATTACGCTTCTAATTACTTTTTTATGCTCATTCGTTACGTTACCTTAACTTACGTATCGTTTAGTAATCACGGTGAAACGTATGGTTAAGTAGAAACCCACATCTTGCACTTCAATTTTATTTAGCTTATTGAAGTTTTCGGTTTTTTACCATCCCTAAATGGCCACCCTAGGAACATCGCGTCGCAGTGTTCCATTGTCTCTGTGGCCAATTGGTCCAATTTACGTTGGCTCGTTCCACCTTTCTGTCTACAACGTAATTACCGACTTCCGCACACACACATATATATAATCACAAAAGCAACTCCCGATGTCAAGCACACTGCTTTAAGGTGCAGTTTCGTTTGTGCGATGATTGCATGCAATGATCGCAAGCAACTGCTGCACGCGTCACTGCATTGACACGTTGAAGGGAAATCAGTGGAGTCTGTTTGTTTTCTGCATCTGACGCGTGATGTCGCATGCAACTGTTGCAACAACTCCTCGGAGACCGGACAAGCTGCAGCAGTCGCATGCATTACAGAGTATTGTGCAGTTTACATTCGTGTTTTCTTTGATTTTTGAACTATTTTGTGCCAAATATGAACTTCAGCAGAGATGAGGGTTGAAAGCTAATGTCAAGACTTTACGAAAATGTATGAAATTGTTGGTAAAACCCGAGAGAAAGAGAGTACATGCAAACATGTAATAGACCTGTAGTAAGTTTGGTGTTCAATAGATGGCAGCAGA
>JAGDQP010043162.1:4615-16307 GCA_022664845.1 Lepisma saccharinum
TTTTTATTTATTTATTTTTATTTTACTTTATTTTTTATTTATTTATTTTTATTTTACTTTATTTTTTATTTATTTATTTTATTTTTTATGTTATCTTATTTTTTATTGATTTTTATTTTATTTTATTTTATTTTTTATTTATTTATATGTTTTTATTTATTTATTTTTGCTCTGTGGGTAGCGATATTTCGAACAAAACTATGTCACTGAACACATGACGAAGTCAAAGCTTATACTAATACATCGCTTGGATTTTTACAGTAATAGTAACATTAAATTAGTATTTTTTCACATACGATACGTTGATTTATTAGCAGTAATTCCTGTAAATGGCTTTTTTAATATAATATGAAAATCTTGAATTGCTGTCACTCCATATTATTATGTTGTTTCAATAATAAAACAGAGAAAAGGATAAACTTGCTTTCCCACACCAATCAGCCATTACGTGTATCGTATTGTGAAGAGTTGATAATTAATTCAACTAATAACAAAGTCGAATTAGGGGGGGGGAAAGGTCGAGAATAACTCGTGATGCAAAATCATTTCACACAGTGGACATAGAAATGTCGTTGTAATGAACTGAAAACCTTCATTTGTCCATTATTGGATAATGTCAAATACTAATAAATTGGGCTGACAAAGTAGGATATTTATGATCTGATTAAATTGTCAATTTTTTTGTTTAATCTTTTGTTCGTTATAAATTCATGCTTGCAATTAACAAACATACGATTCATGTCTGTCCATTCCTCTCCCTGTCTTATCTTTCCTTCTCTCTCTCTCTCTCTCTCTCCTTCACTCACTCACTCTCTCTCTCTCATTATATATATAAAAAATGATTATCTTAAATTGAAAGGTTAAGTCAGACCGAAGCAGGTAAAAAGCTTTGTTGAAGTAATTTCGTAACAGTGTCGTTTCAAGCCTAAAACATTACCATAAAATTAAATATATAACAAATAACTTTCAACTGCAAACAAGTTTTCCTTGATCTGTTAAGAATTTACTGAACATAAAGCACAGAAAAAGTTTTAAAACTCAATATTTAAAGTTTTTATTTTCTCAATAGTGAGTTAAAGATTATCATACAAATCAAAAACTTAAAACAGCACTCACAAATAACCTCCTCTCTGTACCAAACATAAACTACACTGCCTTTCTTACACCGTAAAAAATAGCTGTGTTAATTCAACACAATGCGGTGTCCCAGCGTGACTATCACTTTTTTGTATTAAATCAACACAACACACGGTGTTGAATTCGGTACTGGGAGAAAAAATGTTGTGGTTGCAGCGAGATTTGAACATGCGTTTCTCAGTTGGAAGTCGAGCGTCTTTCGTCAGACGAAAAATGCATTAGATTGAAACAGTATAGACGATAAAAAAAATGTTGCTGAATCCCAAACACAAACAAAGTTACTTTCACGACTTATGCCATGATTTAATCACTTTTCCATTGGTCAGTTAGGGATCACAATCTCCATTTATTGGGAATATGTTCCATTTCTATGAAAGCAAGCGCAGCATTTGATATGTTACGATAAGAAAGCAGTAATCCTGCTCAAGTGTTTGTCTGTCGCCATCTTGCTTGCTTTCATAGAAATGGAATATTCTCAATGAATGGGAATTCTGGTTCCCAATTGACAAATATTAAGTGATTAAACCATGGGATAAGTCGTGCAAGTAATTTAGTTTGTTTTGGGGTTCAGCAACATATATTTGATCCCATACACTGTTTAAATCTATAGTGTAGTCATTTAATTCTAATGTTGTTCACTAAATATCGTTTGCATCTTTTCTGTCTGACGATTTTGCGAAGTCAGTAAGACGCTCGACTTCTAACTGAGTAACACGTGTTTAAATTTGCTGCAGCTGTAACTTTTTTTCTCCCAGAAAAGTGGCAGTCACGCTGGAACACCGCATTGTGTTGAATTAACACAGCTATTTTTTGCAGTGTATGTTTAATCTTAAACCCTAATCTGTTGAATCACAGCAACAATTAAATTTCTTTTTAACGGTGTAATTCGTTGTTAAGCTGTGTTAAAATAAATAGTTTTACTGTGTTAACTCAGACAACGCAATCACAAGCTTCATGGTGCATAGCTATCACCATAAACTCTGTAACACTTCCACATGAGCTACAAAAAAAAAGCAAGAATTGAATTGAATTTTATTTAAGGCTTTTGGACAACTTTGACTCAGGCCAAATGAAAACAAGAAAAAAAAGAAAGCAAAGAACAAAGAAAATTGAAAACAAATGCACATTCGTGCACGGTTTTGCTATTAACAGGAGGAGTTTTATGAATTAATGCCAAGTTTTTCTTATCTTTTTTTTCTGCAATAACAACTTAGCATCTTGTAGGTTAAGTAGGTTTAACCGTTTTAGGAGCATTGACACATTTGAATAAGAAATGATTGAATCAGAAGATAATGTCACAATAGTGATTTTTTTTAGCGAGAATCCGGGCCCAAGCAATGCTTGAAACTTTTTCTCCTGAAAAAATATCTTCCACACTAACAGTGGTTAATAGAAATTACGATAGGTGGCAAACCATGATGAACTTCTGCATTGAACAAGAGAATTAATCAATGGAGAAAATAATCAACTTAGTCTGAGAATTTTTTTCTTTAAAAAATAATTTCCAATTCTAAGTATTCCAAGATAGTCAATCATGTACTAGTTCTAATTAAAATTCATTTAAATACTGCAGCACTCAGTGCTTATTACGGTCTTAGGGATAATAAATAACCACCGTTTTTATAATATCAACATATCTTAAGACAAATGTGGGTTCTTAAATTTTGAAGGAAGTGCAAGCTTGTAGGCTTGGCGGCCTCGTCTGCAGCATGTCCTGTAACTATAAACTTATCAGAACTCATTTAGTAAGGGCCCGAGGGGAGCCCACGTGCATCTCCCCGGCAATTCATCGGAACTATTTTTTTCTCTTATTCCTCATGGTCTAAATTAATTTTATAACGATGTTTCCAAAGAATAAAACTGGTTGTAGACCATAATGGCGACTATTTTCGGTCGAAAGGTCGTGAGGTCTATTTTTCACAATTTATTTCAATCAGTTCTCAAGTTCACCCTCTGATCTCTTGGGACCAATTTTCATATTATTCCTTAAGGTACAAATACAATTTAGAGCGATGTTCCTCTCAAAAAAGCACTTGAGAAATAAATATTTAAAACTTTACTTAAACTTCAAAGTCGGCACTGTATTATTCCCTTGGCCCAAATAAGTGGTAATTATACGATAAACGCCTTCCCCCTCCAGAATTGGGAACCTAAATGCTCAAAAATGGGGGGTGGAATTATAAAGTAGGTCGTGTGGGGTGTCAAATGAAAGGATTTTTCTGACTGAATATCAATATTATTTATTTTTTGCAGCAAATGATTTTAGGGATTCCTAATTTCTAGCATAAAACGAAACTATAAAAACCAAAATAGCGACCATTATTGGTTGGAAATTGGTCAAACATCTTTTTGGGCTTTTTTCAAAAAAAGGAAAAGAAAAAAGAAAGAAAGAAAGAAAGAAAGAAAAGAAATCCTTGCCTTAAAACATAAAAAATAAATGCAGACTTGATAACAGGCACTTTGTTATTTGTTTAGGTCTAAAGAAATGGTAATAATACCATAAAACTCCCCAAAAATTGGGGATTTGGAGGCCGAAAAGGGGACTTGTAAAATGAAGGTTTTCTTAAGTGGGTCATAATTATTATGAACATAAAACGAAAGGATTTTTTTCCGACTGAATACGAGAACGATTTATCTTTTCAGAAAAGGATTTTAGGGATTCCAAATTTGTATTAAAATGAAACTGCCAAAAGAAAAAAATGGCGGCCATTTTTGCAAATAGGATGTTCATATATTTTTTTCTATTTGGTTATTTTAAAATTTTAAGCGTTTCATTCTCTCAAAAATCTTTATTTTATTTTTTGCAGAAGAACTTACTTGCATATTATTCAGAAAAGTTATTTAAGAAATTCATGCATTGCAGTACATCCTAGGCATTAAACGAGGTGTTTTACACGCTGAAAAGCAGGAGATTTATGCAAGAGATCTACTTATAGAAGAACGACTGGTGAAAATATGAAAGTTTTTTTTTATAGTATTAAGAAAATCAACCTAAAAGTCTATGATAGACTTGCAGACGAACGTTATAATAACTAGAACCAGAAACTAAATTGTAGAGTCTACAAACAATAAGAACTATTTTATCTCAGCTACTGGTGAAGTCATAATATAAAGATATCTTGGCATGAGAGAATGTATGCTTTTTTTCCCATAGTCTGAAAGGAATTCTACCAAATTCCACATATATTTGTGAAGATCTTCCACATGTCTCTAAGACATGAGATGTTACCTTCAGCATCAACAGGTGCCGCAGCATATCATCAAAGCCTTGGAAAGGAAAAATAAGTTGAACTCCTGAAAAATTGAATATGTTTGGTCCAAAACTTGAAAGGCCAAAGAACTGCAAGTTGATTATCAAGAATAAAGTAAACAAACAGTAATTAGTTTTCTGCATGATGTGTGGTCGTCAGAAAAGGAAATTAAAGATCAAACTGGAGATTGCAGCTTCGTTTCTATTGCACTCTCACTAGAGGCAAGTGTTGTTTTCTCTTTGCTAGCACCGTCGAAAACCCTCTTTATTTGAGCAAATAAAGAGTTTGAATGATCAAACTCAGATTCGGAGATTGGTTCAAACAAGGTTCCAAGAAATTCCAAACATTTGGGAGAGTCACGATTTAACTGAAAAATGGAAAACCAGTTTCGTGAGCTTCCTACAAAATATGTACACCAATTCTGACAGATATACTAGATGTAGAAAGGCAGCAGACACTAGATGAAGACAATGAAACAGATACAAGTTTTAACATGTTTGAGACAGTCATTATGATATGGATGAATGGCTTTCTGAATACTACGCAAGTATTATTTCCTCCTGCAAGTATTATATAAGAAAGTATCAAATACTTTCTTTCAACTCAAGTGCTTTTTCTAAAAAAAAGGGAAAGAATCGTCTTTGACTAATTTTCGACCATAAATAACCACTGTTTTCGTGTAAACTCAATTTTAGATTTTGTGAACATCATTATGAATTTTATTTATTCCATAAGGATTAATATAAAATTGGTCCCGATGGATCAGGGGATACACGTGGGGTCCCCCTGGATCCCCGACTAATTAGGATGGAGTGAAATGCAAATAAGGCTCTTACTGTGAACTCGGACGTTATTATGTTACTGGATTCTGCATGCCGTTTTTTATGATTCTTAACTTAGTGCTAATTTATGCATATTCTAACTTATGCATACAAAGGCGCTCTTATAGTGAAAGCCATGCACAGTGGCAAAACATATATTTTAAATAAATTGTAACTCATGAACGTCGTTTTGGCCATTTTTTTTTGAAAGTAATTAAATGCTGCAAATACGCAACGTAATGCTTTTTTCAGTTTTATTTCCAATAGTAAAGCAGTAACATTGGGAACTGCAGCTAGGAAGTAACTTAAAATATATGAAGCAAGTAAAACACTTTATAGTTTTTGTTTACATATAGTTTTAGTTTACAAATACAGTTTATTTGTAATTGTATTTAAAGACTAGCTGATTTGCCCGCTCGTTGGTGCGGGGGGGAATAAAATATGTTGTCTCCCATGCCGATGGAGGCTGAACTTGGACTTATACTGCAGCGAAATGTTACTATTGATCTCAGTAACCCCGAAAACTATGGATTCGACACTAATATCAGACGCCTTTTATTATTTGTACATGTCACCCCTTGCCACCCTCACCCGTCTCTAGGGATGTTAGGGGTGTGTTTACCTAAGTTAGCCGTTGTTAATGAATAGATGTCCATGCCAAATTTGACCCCTTCGAGGTAGTGAACCCGTACTGTGGGTTGCCGCTTGCTTTGCATTTAAAGAGCATGGAGCCGATTCTCCTACGGTAGGGAAACCGTTTTAGACATGGAGTTATTGGACGCGGGTGATAGCGTTCGAAAGATCCGGATCCCCTGAGCACAGCGGTGATGTCAGAAATCGGGCCCAGGCCCCGAAGGCCGAGAAATGGGATCCGGAAGTTTTGGGCTCTGATGAAGCCAAGTAGTTAGTTAGTGAAACTGCTACACGATTTTAGTTTCTAATTAAAACGTATCGCTTTCCTCAGCAATTATTTTATTTTTTTAAACATTTGATGGATATTTACATCTTTCGAATTGCTGGTCTCTTTTTTTTATATAGTTGAATTAATGGTTTTATCTCGCGCAATCAGGTATTGAGTTTAAGCCAGAGCGTGACACATCCCAAAACTTCGGGAGTCGATTTCTGGGGCTTCGGGGCCCGGGCCCAATTTCTGACATCACCGCTATGCTCAGGGGGACTCAGACCTTTCCTACGACAAACCCTCGTCCAACAACTCCGTGTTTAATAGGCGAATAGAAGTGACCCAATCCCAAAATTTCGGGACCCCATTTCTGGGACCTCGGGTTCGATTTCTAACATCACCACTGTGCTCAGAAGACCCGGACTTTTCCAACGCCACCACCCGCGTCCACCAGCTCCATGTTTAACACGTTTTTCCAGCGTAAGAGGATTTTAATGGAATTTTCTCCATGCTGTTTTTCATTATTGTTACCACCGCCATTCGAATTCAATGGACAATTAAATGTTATATTATTTCTGAAGATAATAATTTGAGAATCAAAGTTATATGATAACTTCCCAGTTCGGCCCAGTATCTGATCATGTGCGAAAAATCATTCCAATGGGTCAAGCACTTTTTGCGTGATGCTCACGGAAACATACTCACTATCAGTTTTGCGTATGGAGACGAATGAATGTTTTATTTAAAAATAAAATAAAGATGATAAATAATGTAGATCTTTGAACGTACTTTTAAAATAAAATCCACTTGTCGGGTTTCCCCGTTTTTTCCTTTTTCAAAAAATAAAAATCCCGCGTTCTTACCCATTACAACACACACTCTGTGCGTACTCTCGTTTTGTGTAATGTTTTTCTATTCTTACGATCTCTCTGCGCTATTACTCAAATCGAATTTTGCATTGCGTATTAATATAGAAATTCTTGCTAATGTTACACGACCAATTAATAAACTAAATACATCCTGCAATCAGAAAGTATATGTAATAGGATACCAGGGAGCTCAAGCACGCTTGGATACACATACGCAGAGTAGGAAAAGTGCAGTCTAAACCTTGATCCCCACGTTATTAATTTGGAACGTGTTACGTTTGATGAAACAACACACCTCTCTATTGGATATCGTTAGAACTACATGACCACAAACAAGGTTTTCGAATGTGTACACACGACACAAGTATTAAGCTCCCAGAGAGACTCACACAAAGTAGAACAAATTCCCAAATTATTCCCATGGCCATTTCAACCATGTTTTCTTATTTAGAAGTGTATCCATTGGATCATTTCCATATTACGTTGCCAATATCAAAATGAAACATATGAAGATCTACATATTTTGATACAAGGACACTGCATGACAATTTGTACACTGTATTCCAAAAGTATTGTTATGAAACAGCATCATTTATTTTTTTTTAAATGCAGTTTAAACACGGATTTCGATTTTCTTTTACTTTTTTTTCTACATGACGGTGTTTGTTCAAACCAGTTTCCTTTTTAAAAAAAACATTAGTTTTTATTTCAGAGCCTGCATTATATACTCAGATTCATATTAAATGGCGGATACGTTCAGTAAGTAGCATAATATAATAATAACGAGAATAAATTCGACGTACATTTGAAATAAACGTGTCATACCTTGTGTTTGTCACTGCAATGGTGGATAAACGTTGTTTTGAAGTTCAAGGTCAATAGGGGTCTATTATGAAATAAAGAAGTTTATAAAAGGGTGTATTTTTTTTCGTTCCTTCTGTTTTTGAGGTGTAAGTTATTGTACTTGGTAATCAACGTTCATAGAAATAACCATTGAGCTCTACCTAATACTGGAGTGACTGCTTAATATCGAAAGATAGATGCCAGAGCAAATATTTAAACTCGTTTGTCCACTAATCGAATTTGGAGCAAATTTTCAGTTCTAACTCAGTTTTATACGCTTCTTATCGCTGTGTGGCCCCTTTTCTTTAGTTAAGTCTTAATTACTAAGTTATTCATATAATAATATACCGTAATTGCATATAATAGAAAATATTCCAAATAATATTTATTGTTTTTTGTAAGAATTAAAACATAAATTAAAAAAGGGCCACACAGTGATATCAAGTGTAAAAAAACTTAGTTACAACCGAAAATTTGGTCCATATTGATTTAGACTGGAAGTGGACAAACGAGATTAATAGCGCACATTCTTCATCAGCAGCCATAAGATAGAAGAAACAACAAAATTATTTAATATAACGTAAAAAAGTATTAAAAAAAACACAGACCAATAAAATTCTTACTGACATATTTTCATATAACCTCTTCACCCGAAAGAAAGGGCTTAACTCTTTGACCGGGAGACAACGGACAAAGAAAGTGGAAGATATTGTTTGTAGGAGGTGCGTGTTCCGTGTGTACAGCACGGGTCGGAAAAAACTATTAGCGAGTGGCAAAAGGTGGATTATTATAGGGGCCTATTTGTGAGATTATTTGAAGCAATGCTTGAAGAAGCATCGACCTTCCGAGGAACCTCAACGACGAATTACATGAACAGTTTACAACGAACTGGCTTCAAATCAGAGTTAACTATATATCCATACACATATAGAGTTCAGTGACATCGCCAGACCCCCTATGGGGGTGTCATTCCCCCAAATCCTCAAGAGCACACCAACTTTAAAAAAAAATTATGGTCAAAAATCGATAGAAACCGTGCAAAAAATCTCCAATTACACCATCCGAATTTTTAATTTACACCCCTCAAACTGAAAATCCTGGCGGAATTCCTGGCAGAGTTCATGTCACAGAATTGCTACTGTGATTCGCTACAAGGGAGAGCTCATTAACTATTGGGTACGATTTTGTATAGCAAAACTAAAACCACGTCCTGACAGGGCTGATAGGAAACTTCTTAGACATGCTCTTAGAAACAATTTTCTAAATATTTAGACCAAAAGCGATGTTAAAAAGTAACCAGATTTAGTAAAAAAAAAAAAAGTTTTCAAACTGGCACTACTGTTTATCCTCCTCTTTCCGTTTCATTTCACTTTCAGTGTGTCTTTTGCTTTTATTAACTTTCTAAAGAGATATCCTCGGTTTCTGCTCAAATGCGGTTGAAGGTGTTTTGGTTTTAATTATAAAATACAATGGGATAAAATGTGAAACTCTAAACTGAATCAGTTCCCACTTATTTATCAATCTACTTTGACAGAATGCTCTTTAAACAACAATTTCCTTTCGGTTTGGTTTTTAAATAACATTTTTATATGGATGCAAACAATATTAACTGTTCTTAGGTTTCATTTTCACTCTGTGTGTTTGAATTAGCTGTTATGTGTGATTGTATGTCTGCTTGTGGTAGTGTTTTTGAAGTCCTATGATTCTCTTTTTTTTTTTATTCGTTTTCACTTAGTAGGGACGGTAATTGGTAGGTAGGCTTTCCAACCGGCGTGAAATGAGGTACGTATGCAATCGCCCAAGCGTGAGCGGTTAATGCAAATGCAATTAGGAGTCGGATAAGGGATAGGATGTGACGGGGACGGGGTGGAACATGAAAAAAAAGAGGTACTGCTGATAGAAACAGAGAAGATGGAGGGGGGGAGAGAGATCAAGATCAGGAAAAGGAAGGAGTGAAGATGATGAAGAAATTGAAGACGAAGAAGGAAGGTTTATTAAGCATCTTAATACAAAGTTCTGCTGATAAAACTTCCTTGTAATTCTTTAGAAAGAGAACATTTATTTTCCCCCTCCTTCCCCTCTCTTTCTGTGTGTGTGTGCATAAGTAATTGGTTCACTCGTTACTCGGGTGTGAAAATGGAATATTCTCAGGAGTTTTCTCCTTGCCTTACTTCGTTCTAGCTTCACCTAACTCAAATATTAAAGCTCTTTTGTGAGTATGCTTTCTACCTATCTATCTCTCGAAAATTTCTGCTTTTGAGAAATTTCCTTCACTTCCTTTCCTTTGAGCAATATGAGAACTACCATAGTTTTTGAGTAAGGATGAAGAATTCTTCTCCCCCTTGCTTTTGTATACAACGAAGAAGTTAAAACGCCTTTTCCGCACTGATGCCAAAAAGTTTTCTGCTGCCTACAAATTAGTATTAAGGTATAAAACGTTCCTTCTTTAACAAGTGGCAAAGAAATATCATGTAGCCTACACTTAGTATTTATAAGAGCCTGGATAGAGATGTTTCAGAAACGGTACAATGATTATACAATGGAAATGGGTACAAGATTAAATGAATTTAGATTGTCAGGCAAAATTGTTCTTGTTACAGACAACAACAAAATCAAGCAATAACGCGTCGGAATTTTTCAAACTCTTCAAGGTGTAACAAATAGCCCCGTTCTTTGTCTGTGAAATCATGTAGGTACTCATTCAAGATTGTTAATTCTTCTTTTTTTGTTTGTAGAAGTGAATCTACTTATTTAACACTCTTAAGACCCAGGAACAAAACACTTTATTGGTTCACGATTAAATCTACAAGTCATGGATGAAATAATTAATTATATTTAGTGAATTCGAAATGAATCTTGCTATACTGTACATAGTATACAAAAATTCCCGTCTTCCGGTCTACTCATCAGATGGCGGTACAAGTCTAAGATCACGTGATACCGCCGAGAAACTATTAATTTTTATTGGCTAAGAGGTCAATGAAGTTTTCGACCCTCGTAATAGTCGTTATACTTCATAAACAATGTTTAATAAATTTAATTTTGTTTACATTCTATATTGGTTTATAGTTGTTTTTTTTTATTTTTGTCCTTTAGAAATAGATTGTTCTTTATCTCATCTTGGCCTTGTAAACTTACGTTCTCTTTGCTCTTGATGTTATATCCATTTTTGTCTGTACGAGATAAAAGAGTTCTTCCAAAGTACTTAGAAGTTCTTCTTCTTTGCTCAGTTACATAGATAAAGAATAACGGTTGGTTGGTAAGAAACAATTTTTGGTTAGAAACTGAAGGCACCAGGTCTGGCACAACTGTCACTACTATCGGTATACGTAAGAACTCTAGCAATCACTTCTTATTATTTTCATTGGAATTCTCATTCTTTCCTTGCCTGCTATGCCACCTGGTGGTAGTCTAGTCGAACTAGGGATGAAGTAAAATTAGTAATTCATGCGCAATATCTACGCTTTTAATCTATTGTGGGCCAATAAAGTAAATTTTTTTTTCTGTTTTTAAATCGACTACAGAAACAATCATTGGAAAGGATGGGTATTGTTATTTACAAATTGTTTTATTTATGACACGTAGATTAATTCGCGGTTTAAGTTGACCCGAGGTTTAAATGTTTTGGGCAACTTGCTGTAAGTGAGTTTACTCTAAGTCGAGATGTAATTAAATCGCCTTATCGCACCAGAGAAACGGTGCATTCGCCCATTTTCATCGAAATCCTTAGGTCAGTATTCAAGATGAAAGAAATCGGACATTTAGTAGTATTTTGACTACTTTACTCCGTTAGTGGTGTACTTTGTACTCATGTACTCTTTGCAAACAATAATCTTTTTATTTTTATTTCCTATTGCAGATATTGAAAAT
>JAGDQP010043163.1:0-16307 GCA_022664845.1 Lepisma saccharinum
ATTCTGGAAGATGTTGGCTAGGGCCTATGTTGAAGGTGCTATCCCGACATTTTCATTTTCAACCTTTCCTCTAACTCAAATATCAGTATTGCAGAAGGAATTGAATTTCAATTTATTTACGACCTTAAGGCAGAGCATTATAGAAAGGTTGCAGCATATTTCATTGTGACAATTGGCAACCCCGTAAGTCTATAACGGGCACCAGATATGATAATCTTGATGTCGTCGCACTTGCACTAGTCTTATCCAGTGGCGAATCCAGAGATGGGGTACGGGTGGCGCGCCCCCCGCCCTAGAGAGAAAGTACGTTATATTTAATAGCATTATTTCAATAATTTACTCAGAAAATCTTCGATTTGTTTTCGGGCAAATAATATTTACCTAGAACTATCTATTTTGGGTGTACTATAGTCTCTTATTCCATGTTGAAATATGGCAATATAACACCGAACGCCCGTGGCTCAGTGGTAGGCGTTGGCGTAGTATTCGGGAGGTCGTGGGTTCAATTCCAGCGGCCGACCATCCTGACTGAGGATTTTCCGTCACACCAGGCAAATGTCGGAATGGCACTTTCTACTTAGGCCCTGGCCGACACCTTCTCGCATCCTTTCACCTCCCTTATCCCGGTGAACCTTAGATGCCTAAAGGACATAAATAAAAATTAAAAATGACAAAATAAGAGGAAATATGATCAATATATCTATCGAAAATATTCCTGGTCTATTCCACTTGCACCCCCTCCTCACCAAAATCCTGGATCAATCACTGTTCTCATCAGCTCGAAAAACATGGTCTAGTTCGTGAAAGGTTTGGCTAGAACGGGATCTCTGCAAGAACATTTCTTACTAAACTCAAATGGTTTCGTCAAGTTCGCTGCATTCATTACGAAGTTATGCCCTAATAAACATACATACGCAACAAAACTTGCTCCTTTTTTCCTAAGTTGTTTAAAATATTGAAAGTATCTGGTGGTAAAATACTCCTACTTTAAGCATACTATACTTCATATTACTCTTAAGCAAAATGAACTCTGTTGGGAGCATAAAAATTCTAGAAGGTTCATTCGCTAGATAATCCTTTAAACTACTGAAACGCGTTTTCGAGAAAGTAATCAACTTTTCACTTTTTTTTCTTTCTTTTCTTTTCTTTTCTTTCTTTTGCTATTAAATCAATTGTTAGTTTTAGACCTAAATTGTATATATTCTTCGGTATTCTTAGCTACTATTATTGATTTGAGGTAAAAATATGCTTTCTGGTCAATAGGACTATAGTTTTCTTCATGCAAAAGGGATGATGCAATAATCTTATAACGGTCAGAAATCTCACATCCGTTGGAAGTATAATTTTCTGTTTGATTTCGTAATATTTGTGAAATAACTTGCCATACAGCATTGTTTGATAAACTTTATCTACATTAAGAATGGTTCAAGGATATTGTTGTCAAGGCTCTTCCCGGGATTCATCTAATTGTTTCCAGATCATCATAATCAGAACTGAGAAGAGTTACGTAATAAAAATAACTATTGGAGTAGCTAAGGCTTTGTACTCTCACGCTTAAACAGCCGTTTGCCTTGAACTTTATTATATTTTTTAATTAACTGACAGCTGGTCCTTTTCTTTACCTTACACTCATGGGAGTCTGACGCAGTGTTGTCAGGCTACAGTCGCAATATTTCCCTCAAAATACTGAAAAAAAAATCCCGATTTTTGGAAAAGACATTCCCGCCTGCTAAGTTTACTTTCCAAATTACTAAAACTTAAACCAAAAAAATACGCAAAGATTCAACTAAAAATTACAAATTATTTCTGTTACCCTTCATGTGGACCAGATTTTCCCATTTTCCGAGAAATTTCTCTCCACCTGACAACACTGGCCTGACACATTAGAACTTCCCACCACCACCACCAGTCAGTCAGTAAGTCTTAAAGTTTAGTGTAGGGATGACTTACAAATTCCAACAGTTTCAGAAGAAAAATAATGGTTTATTGTTGCATACCATTCTGCATAGCAAAGCGAGGCACAGTTTTGTTTGTATAGAAAATCAAGTATTGTGTTCTTACGTCATTTCAGGAGCTAGTCAGGAGGTACCTTTGCTGAAGACAATATTAATAGATTCAAAATTATAATCTGACTGTAGTTCCTATTTTTCTATACAAATCCGCCAAATGGCATCCAGAATTCAAGTCATGCCCAAAATATTCCCTAGTGAGAATCACCACAGGTTTAATGAACATTTGTCCAGTGGCGAATTTTCGGGATATGTAGGGTAGACAGTGTTTATCCAAATTTTGTAATAGTTATTTTAATTACTTTCTTGTACAGTGCTGGCTTCTCCTTGACCATAAAAAATGATAATACACCGTTGTTTCACAGCAACACCACTTTCCGCCATGTTTATTTGCATTGCTGCGCATGCACCATCTACATCATGGTGGCCGTGCATTACTCCCAAAAGACCATGGTACACCTACTAGCAGTTTAATGACCCTCACGTTATTTTTTCCTTTCTTACGCCAGAAACGTCTGACAATTTTGAACGAATCTCATACTGATCATTTTAGGAATATACGTATCCGCTGCCATTTTATGGTCGTTACAGCTATAGCTTTTATTTCAGAGCATATGTTGCAACAGGACTATTCAAGTACACGAACAGATTACTTACGTCATAGTTGTGTAGATGGTATAGTCATAGTGTGTGATTTTCTTTTCCTTTTCAACAAATTATTGTAATTCCGTTAAAACAACCTGGGAAACACTCCCACATGACCTTGAAATCACGAACAATTTGATCATAAGGTTACCAAATTAAGCATCTGAAAACAAATTATCATGTGAACATCTCACTCTTGAACAAATTTACATATTCAATTATTATTATATATTTTGCTCTCTTTTTTTCACACTATTTGACGAGTGGCAATTTCGTTCTTAATAACCACAATTAGGTCATTTTTAAAAAAATTAAGGGCTCTTATAATAATAATAATAATAATAATAGTTTTTTCTCAGCTTCAAAACGTCGCCTATTTATTTCTACACGAGTTTTTAAAAATTGTAAAGAGGTTTTAACATTGTAAATTTTTGTAATACATACAAGATATTTACAGTGGCGAATGTAAAGAAAAAAAATGTTTGTTGTGAACTTATAAAGATGTAACATAGACACATTAACTTCAGTTGGACAGAAAATTATTAGCAGAACTTGGACTGTGCCAAGGGAAAAGAATAAATTTTCAGTTGTTAACACTATTGATGCTTTGTTTAACGCAAAAATGAAACAATAATATTATCTTTCAATGTATGGAAATTATTATTTAGGAAAATTTTAAAAGTACTTCAATTAAATTCGAAATAAAACAAGTTAGTGTCTTGATTCTACCAACAATTGCCAAGGTTCCGGTTCCTTTGATAACATTTCAACCATGTAAGCATTATTTTTTTATCAAATACGTTGGCAACACTGACATCAGATGCACATAGTAACGGGAATACCAACCGTTATTTTCTATTGTATTGAATATTTTTTATACGAAGTTTGGTACTGCTAAGTCTAATGTAATGGAAGTAGTTTGTAACAATTGAATTGTGTAAAAAAATGGGTTGCCAACACTGACAACTGGGGTGATTCAGGACAGTAATACCCACAGAATTTTGCTGTTTTATCCAACATTCTTTACGCCAATTTTGGCGCAGATCGGTGTAAGGGACTAGAAATAATTTTAAAATTGTGTTTAAAAACAATCGGTTGCCAACAATGAACATCGGATCAGATCTCTGAGTTAGTCTAGCCTCGGTCTTCCCGCTCAGCCACATCTTTACACCTTGTGGTTCATGAAATTTAGTTTCTGGACATGGGTTAGTAACACTAAAAACATGGTCGTTGGGATTGGGGACCCCTACATTCTGTCAAATAATGTTTATGCAAAGTTTTGTGCTGTCAGGTCCCCAGTAGCACACATACGTTGAAAATACATTGGTTAAACGTTAGTACCAAAAAGTTATTTTAACGTTGTAAATGTAGCGAAATGTCCACCTGTTCAACGGCTTATTCGACGTTGAATAATTGTTGAGAGGAAACAGGTTGAAATCAAGAAGCGGACGATGAAGAAACGGATTCAGTTAGCCAAAACAGAGCACGATTGCTGTCTATTGGTATACACGTTTTTGTTATTTTTTTTCTGTTGGTTTCATCACGATATACAGTATTAATTTTTCAACAGGAAATTGTTAGTCTGCTGCAGGGTTCGAAGCTGGAACGCTCCGCACTCGTCGTTGGTAGCTCGACACGCTACCATTCAACCACTTTTTTTTTTTAAAAAAAGAAAGTTCGTCCTATGCGGGCTGTTATTACTTGTTCAACTTGTTGTACTTGTTTTCACCTTGTTTTCTCTTAAATCTAAGTTAAACACACTCACAAACATCCATGCCTGAGGTGGAATTCAAACCCACGATCCTTGAGCCGACAGACTACCGCACTAGACCGCCTAGATCGGCTCTACGGATCCACCTTGAAAGTCTCTACTCTTTTACGGTATCGGTAATAACAAGCAGTCTAGAATGCAGTCGCCACAAATCCAGACGTGTCGTTTAACTATCATGTAAGAATAAGAATAAAGAATACTTTCCTTCTTTCTTTGCTGTGTGCATTTTCGTTCTTTAACACTTTGACCATCGCTGCATTATTAAATTTGTATTTTTCAATAAGTGTAATATGTCGCCTTAGAAAAACACACATATAAAGCGAAATCTGTCATAGTAGAAAACACTTCACATGTAGTAAGGAAATTAAATGTTCGTTGAAATATAGTTTAAAATTCAATCTCTTTTCAGCATTCAAATGAGAACATGAGAAACGTAGTTTATATTTTCTATTCGCTTTTAAGCACAATTTTTATGCAATTAACTTGGAAATATAACCTAGTGCACAGTTCAATGAAATAGTTAAAAACATGTCCTATCAACGTCTTATCAAAGAAATGAAATTTTCGTTGAAGTATAGATTGTAATTCAATGTGCTTTCAACATGCAAAAGTGGACATAAAATAATAGTTAATAGCATTCAATTAAATTTTAATTGAAAATTTTATTCCATTAAATTAGAAAGAATTCCATGAAACGAAATTTATACCATAGTTGAAAATAACAGTTAAATCGACGTTGAATTAGAATCTTTTCAACAATATCAAGTCATTATTGAAATATGATTTAAATTAAACATACTTTTTTTCAACCAATAACGGTTAATCAACGAAATCAACTAAAAACCACGTTGAAAATACGTTTGTGTGCTACTGGGTGGTGTAACGTAACGGAACCAATTTGAAAAATGGATTTTAAAGAAAATAGATTGGCAACACTGGATAGTTTGTTGATTGGGAAGGTGGAAACCTAAAGTATTTTTCTAATGTGTGGAATCATGTTCATGCTAAATTTGGCGCAGATATGTCTAAGGGAATGGAAGCATTTTGAACCATTGATTTAAAAAAAAATGGGTTGGCGTCCCTGAACCAGTGTACTAATCAAGACAGCTCCAGCGCCTCTGAGCTAATCTAGCTAATACCTTTCCAACAACACGTCAAGCATCTGTAGTTCCTGAGATTTAATTTCTGTATACGGACTTACAGAAGAACTGAGCGGACTTATAAGGTTTTGCTATAGCATCGCTATCAAGGGACCTTAAAATGTCAATGTTATATGACTTGAATTTGTTTCTTTAGAAATAAATAAGTAATTTGAGGTTATGTATAATACCAAAGACAATTTTATGGTTATGAATCTCCAAATTTCACTTTTGGTAACAGTAAGGTTTACTAATCTTATACAATTTTAAAATCCAATACGAAAACTTTAGTGAAATCTAAAACTGCACTAATACATACTACTTCTTGCGGTCTAAGGCGTTAGGCCAAATACTCGAAGGTCCTAGGTTCGAGTCCCGGCAGGGGCATGGTGTATTTTAACTAGAACGTGACGGATAATCGTGACGGTCCGAAGTCAACAGTTACTAGATTGGCCCATATAAAATAAAGTATTTTCATACTACTTCTCTTACTTAACGTACGAATATGTTACAAATTTAAGCTTCAAAGCTCTACATTTTTTAATGTAGGTTATTAAATTAGAACAATAGTACGATCGAAAATTGGGCACGAACTTTCTAGAAGGAAATCAACCTTAATCATAATAAAAATGCAGGAAGCAGGCGCCTGTGTACCTGTAAAATGCCTCAAACTGATAAACATAATACTTTTACAAATAAATGCAGGAAACAGGCGACTGTGTACCTGTAAAATGCCTCAAACTGGAACACTTCTTATATTCTTTTATTTAGTTTACAATGGTTCTTGACGTCCTCAAATCTTGTAACGTTAACTGAACTCATTTCCCGACGTCATACAATGATGCAAATTTTGCATAGCGACGTAAGTCAGGTGACAATACAATATTATATTGTTACTTTCATATATTTCCATATATTTATATATTGTAAAAGCATATTTTAATATTTTTTATGTGAACTTCTTTATCCTAAAATAAATAGTAGCCTGCAACGATATGTCGTTTGACTGGTTGCAGAACACTTTAGGATTTGAGTCACAAAACATTAGCTTGAGAAAAAAGTATCCGAACACCGAAACAACTCGAAAAAAAAATATAATAATAAAAAACCTTTTCAAGACATACTTTTCTTAAACAACTTGTACTAAAAAGTAAAAAAATAATTTTGTTTATTCATGACTAAAACGAAAAGCATGCGGCGCGCGAACTGAAGAATTTTTAAAGTGACTGTATATGAGAGCGCGCCACATGCTTTTCTTTTAAGTCTTGCATAAACAAAATTATTTTTTTACTTTTTAGTACAAATTATTTAAAAGTATGTCTTTAAAAAGTTTTTTTTTTCCACATAAACTTTGTCTGCAAATTTCATAAAAGGTTATGATTTTCGCGTGCGAGATATCTTTCGACATGACATCAATTACAGGTGCCTGTTTCAGCTGGCTTCTCCGGTATGTTTTGTGCATGTTTAATCACTTGAAGTAGGTGCTTTACAAGCAATGAGCGCTTTACAGGTAATTTACATGCCTCACAGGCGTTTGTTTTTAGATTTTTTTTTTCATATGGGAAATCAAAGAACGACACCATTTCAAGCATTTCTCCTTTGCGAGGTTAATTTCTACTCAGGGAACTTATTCAAGACAAGTCTTTACGTGAGCCAGAGCAGTGACTATCAATATTTGTCCACAAAACAATAAGAAATGCAACATCGAAGTTTTCTATTCAACTTCGATATCACTAGCATTTGTGTCTAGGCCTGTGGTCTGCAATATTTTGCATGTTGACCCGGGAACACTGTGTTAGTGTAAATGTACCAGTTATTGGCACTTTTAGACCACTGTCGTTTTGAAATTAGAATTGCGTATCTATTTCTACTTTATTTTTAGCGCACCCGCATGAACGTCAGTGAATAAGGAAATATATAGGGTTTGTCTTGACTATCTGCCCACGCCCCCTTAGATATAAGCAATTACAAGTCCGACAGAGTTGAACCATACACTCCATACACGGTTAGATTCGTCATAATCTCAAACGGTGAGGAAAGTTATGACTTTGACTCTGAAACTGACAGACCCTTTTCATTTCCTTAGTTTTCTCAATTTTTCGCATGTATTTTGATATGATATGTTTGTCCTCCCCCCTAAATCTCGGTAACTACAAGTTCGACAGAGATGAGTCACACACCGTTGGATACATAATGGTCTCAAACCATGGATTAACCTATCATATACGCTTAAAGCTGGCAGGCCCTTTTCAATCGCGTACTGTTCTCCTTCTGTATGTTTCTTTGCGCCACACTAGATCTCAGTAACTACAAATTACACAGAGATGAACGATACATTGCTGGATTCGACATAGCCTGAAACGGCGGGGAAAATTATAACTTTGACCCTAAAGCTGGCAGATTCTTCGCCAGCTTTAATCTAATCAAATAAAGTAATGTAAACTACATGGGTTAATTTGAGTTTTAATACTTCTACTACGTATCGATATCTGGAGACAATTGTTATAAGTTGAGCAACATTTTGGATTAGAACTCAATCTTTTGAGGACTACGTATCAAACAACCCTGTTAAAACATTTGAACTGTTAAAACAAAATATGGTTTGTTGCTCACTTGGACGATGAGGATGCCATTGAACTGAATTTGTTTGTGGGCTTTATGCATATATGGAATAGGATAGGGGAAAGGATGAGGATATGTCCTAAATTGAAGGTTCCATCCCGACATACGCCATATATGGCAAGAAAAATCTTTAAAAAAATATCTCAGTCAGCTTGGTTGGCCGCTGGTAATGAAACCAGGACATCCCGAATTAGAATCTAACTCTGTACCAACTGAGCTACATGCGCTCGGTGTTACTGTATGAGTGTATGGGATTGAAGCTCTCTTGTTCTCTTAAATGAACTTATGCGACCTTCATGTAGGCCTACTTGCATAATTTTACTGCAAAGCTAAAATATTATGATATCCTGGTTTAAACTGCCGCACAGCTTAAATTTTGGACTCCCACTACTTGTTCATTTGTCAGACTGTGATGTCACTGAGGAAAATTCTCACCACTTCCTCTCCTTCTTGGTGTTGAGATCATATTCATTTTATTATTACATGTGTATCATTTCATCAGAATGTGAGATGTCATTCCCCTTTTAGTCACGTGATGTCTCATAAATTTTCCTTCTTACTTAGTGTACCAAGATATATATGACTAGTGTTGGCAAACAACAATAAAATTAATAATTTTTTTCTTAATCAACCAGGTAGATTCTGTTTTATTGTTAAATGTCAAATGAGAACAGGCATCAACTTAATCTGTAATGATCAGGAACCAGGAATTCCGCCAGGATTTTCAGTTTGGGAGGGTGTTAAGTCAAAATTGAGAGGATGAAAGTGGCGTTTTGTTAGATTTCTATTGATCTTGGACCTTAAAAAAATTTAATTTTGGGGTGTCACCCTCCACAGGGAGTATCTGGCGGAATCACTGTTTGAAACATAGTATGGAAAATATTTTTTTCTGTATTCAAAAATATGTACGAGACAACAATTTAACAAGTTCATTTGCTAACTTCCATTTGATGAGAATTCATCGCTGATACCGTAAAAATCAAAGTCAAAGTCCATTTTAGTAACTACGACCTAAGCCCGTCACGATGATATGATTGTAATGCCGTTCTAATCCACAAACTTCCATGTCCCAGGCGGGATTTGAACCCGCAGCCTAACGAAGGGCGGTTCAGCGCGCTAGCACACACGCTACAGAGGTCGGCGCTCTCTTTTCAAGGAATCTCATAAATTACAATATTACTTGATTCAAACTACAGTAACAAAACCAGGTCACCGGGTTCACTGAGTCAAGATTCCATTAACGGGTAGACGACTCAGTCTGTTTTTTTAAGTCAAGACCGGGACCCGAGTCATTCGAGTCAAATTTCGGACCGGGTCACCTATTTTCGAGTCACGCCGGGTCACCAAAAGTGACCGGGTTTCAGCTCTGAACTGCAACAGGCAAGACATCACGTGTTGCATCTAAATATCAATATAAGAGTTAGGAATTTCGTTAGGGAAAATGTATTTAACTGCTACCTGACTGATTGTGAGTTCAGTATTGTAAATTGTCAGTTGAACTACATTATAAATTTTTATATGAAGACAGAAAAACTTGAAGATGCTTATAAGAAGGCAGTAATGAAGTAATAATAATAATTTAATCCGTTTTATTGCAAATTTCAAATTTGATGAAATATAATAAGCTTGAGTTTTTGTCACGCCCAAAATACAAGTTAGTCCTATTCCACTGGTCTCATTGGCCTTTTACACTAAAAGTTTGGTTGTAATTCTCACCAGAAACTTTGTAAGCTTCTAAGAAACCCAAACGAAGTAAAACAATCTGCATACAAATGAATGGACAAAAACATTTCAAGACGGCGTAAGTATTTAACAGAGACGAACAGATGAACGACAAATGTACTACATTGGATTCCCAGAGAAAATAAACGACCTAGGCGACGTCTAAGTGCAAGATGGGTAGATGAAATCAAGCTTTTTTCAGAAGCTACATGAATGAGGATAGCAGCAGACTGACTGTAGAAAGAAAAGGGAGAGGCCTTTATCGAGCAGTGAATAGAAAATGGCTGAATATGATGATGATGATGATGATGATGAAGAAGATACACTTTATTTTTGGGCTCATAGCTAGCAATAACTAAAGTCCCCGTCCATAAGATATTTTAAAGCTGGTTTCAAAATCCATATGTATTCAAGTATTTTCCAAGACTCGAATCCAGGACCTAGTGGGTGTAAGTTTGACACCTCACCTTATGATCACATTGCATCCGGTTTCGGCCGAACTTTTGCACTGACGACCAAGGTCGTAGACAGTAGAACAAACAACACAGTAAGTATGTGTGGTCAAATCTGAACATGGCAGTGCAGGGCGGTGACAATAATGACCTCACATACTTATTTACGTTGTTTTCTTCTACCGTTTTTGGCCCTGTTCACCTGTGTAACCATAGGGTAAGAAACATAGGGATATTTTATTGCTCTTAAGAATATACCAAAGCTATTTAAACTTGTGTTTTAGGTTAGACGCCATTTTACATTAGTCAATTACTCCCAGTTTTACAATCGACCGCTAAGCTTGTAGCCAGCGCTAAGTTCAGGCCAAGTCCTCAACTTGGAGCTGGATAGAAGCTTAGCGGTCGATTGTAAAACTGGGGCTTATTAGCTGTATTTCTACAACTACAAACGGTAACTTAATCTCCACTACAATAACTGCACAAAGTTTACCGCTGTTATTTAAATCCTAAAATAAAGACAGTTTAATAATGAGAATGGCTACACTAGCACCAAATACTTACTAATCAGTTTTTGTTAAAAAGGAAAGGGAAGTGATGAGGGAACTGGATGTCTGTTTACAACTGTATATTGCCTTATTTACGTCATCCTCTGTAACACGCATAACAGACACTGTTCCGGTTGTTTGTTACCCGTATGCCACTTTTTATTCCTAAGCACAGTTTGTAAACAAGATATTACAATTTTATATGTTTTGAACATAGACTCAAAAAACATTTAGATACTAGTAAAGCAAACTAGAATTCATCATGCAAGGACACCTTAAAATTATTGAGACAGATTCTGTTTTTTTTTTTTTTAAAGAAACTTGTATTTTCATATTTTATTTCCTATATTTGATTCAGATTCTATGTACTAGGTAGCTGTCCAGATGTCATGGAACTTCTTTCAGTACCTGGTACCTTCATTACATTTTCTTTATGACGGGAAAATAAAAAAATGTAAAATAGAGTAAATTTTTCTTAACTTCTTAAGTAAGTAAAACTTTGGAAGTTATTAACATAATTAACAAAACAAACATAAAATTTGGGCCATAAACCGGAAGAGATAAACGAAAAAAAAGAAATAAAAGAAAGGGAAATAAATAGTAAATACGGATAAAAATGTAGAGATAGCCACTTCCGAAAAAAATGCTTTTCGGCTTTCGGAAATGATATTGTCCGTTTTCCGGAAAATTGTCTATTTTCTGTTTTTCGAAACAAATTTTAAGTTCCGTAAAATGTTCCGTTCTGAATTCTGCGGTTTCTGGAAAATGAATTTTCCTTTTTTCCGAAAAATATGGAGAAAGTTTTACGTCGTCATGAGTCCCTGTAGTACGTTCTTCCGGCGCTAAGTGCATGAGGGCAGCAGCTGACCAATATTTATGGGGGAGGCCTCCATCTTCCAGTTGATTGAAAACACTGTATGATTATGCAAATATGGAAAATACCAAATGAATGCAAAGTCCTACTCATACATATCAAGAGACACATTAAAACACAAACTATACTAATACAAGAACAATTTGGGTTTCGTGAACACCATTCAACATCACACCAACTAGTCAGATTAGTGGAATACATCACAGAGAAATTTAACAAGAAACAAGGCAATATTCTTAGATATTGAAAAAACGTTCGGCATGTAACACAATTCTCCTCTACAAACTAATACAAATAAAACTTTCGTATGTTTATGTTGCCCTAATCAACTCCTATCTGAAAACAAGAAAATTTTATGTAATAGTAGGAAACTCCGACTCCACTAAATGAATGATAGAAGCTGGAGTACCCCAAGGCTCAATGCTGGGACCTACCCTATTCAGTCTGTACATTAATGACTTACCCAAGACAGAAAACACCGAAATAGCTCTCTTCGCAGATGATACTTGTATATTTGCTAGAAGCTGGCAACCACGATTAGCAACTAAATACCTACAAAATCACTTAAACCAGCTTCAACCTTGGTTCGCAAAATGGAAAATGCAAATTAAAGCGAAGCACTATATTTTACAAAAAGAAAACGAAGGCCTAATACGAACCTAAAGATTCCATTCAAGACATACGCTGGACAAGCTCAGCAAAGTATCTTGGTGTGACACTAAACTCAAAATTAACATTTACCATATATATACACAACCAACTTGGCAAAGCTGTGGGCAGGCGGACGGAATTGAAAGGCTTGTTAGCCTACAGCAACCTTAGCGAGAAATCCAAAGTAATACTTTATAACACTCTTATTAAGCCGATATTAACATACGCATCACCAGCATGGCGACATGCTGACAAAACACACACAAAAAGTTTACAAGTTTTCCAAAACAGAATAGTACAACTTATAACACATTGTTCCAGGTACACTACACTAATTCCACAACTAAACATCAAACCAATTGAAAAATATCTCAGACAACTTGCACAATTTTTTTTTTTACATGAACAGCAGTAAAATCCAGAGCACATTAATGAACTCATTCGGAAACTATGACAGGAGCTCACACAAAACATAAAAGACCTTTCTACATATTAACATAACTCAAAGATATACCACCTCACCTCCAGGATTAAAAGTAAAACTCCTTTCCACTTATTAGTTTATTATATATATAATTTATATAAAATAATAATAAAAGGCATGTGTTGTGTATTCTGCAAGAGATAATTGTGCCATAATTCTGCGAAAGATGCTTAAGAAATCATGCACAAAAAAATACGTATCTAGAAGTTCAATGCATAAGTACAGATAATAATACAATTACTAATACAAGTTACCGAAAATTTCCTTTCAGGTATTAGCAAAGCAGACTTCAGGACCCTAACTTGTGCATGAAAGCTGAGCGCTTTATGTGTGTATAAGTGCACGTACATAATACATATTTCTTACAGGTCGACGAAGAACTTAAAACACGGAGCAAACTCCAGGCTTGTGCATGCGCGCTCCTAGCGCTGTATGCGTGTGCAAGTCATGCATGTATAAAACAACACTTGCCAGATTTGATGCAAATCAAATATTAATCATTACAGACTTTTACTTGGATCCGTGGGTCCGTCTTGCGTGCGTGGTTTACCAGGTAAATCTATAGTAGTTAGAACCGATAAAGGGTTTTTACGAAAAATGCCTCAAGGCATATTCTGTTTTTTTCCCTCTTCTTCAAAACTCTACTCGCGCTTTCCTGTCTTCTTGTTTCACCTTCTTTCTTTTCTTATACACATAACCGATACGCGGTAAATATCTCATATAAATAGAAATCGTAGCATCCACACCCGCGCCATAGCCTGTAGTTGCACGACTGCATGTAGGAGAGTTGCAGTAGCCAGTGGATAGCGGGTCACTCACTTGACGTTCTTGGAGGGGCCATGTTATCTTAATGTTTCTGTTTCTGTTGTGAATGCAAGCACAAAAACGGCTTTCGAACAAACGGGATTTTGAAAACGAAACTGGTGTTTGAAACAAAATTTAGAACTAGATTGATCGCGACAGTTTACTATACACTACTATTGTGGACATTACGGCATAGTTAAAATACTTGACATTTTGACAAGCTAAATTAAATTGAAATGGAAGAAGATGTAGGCGTTTATTTTTTTTTAAATCACCTATTCCTTTCCTTGTGATAGCTAAACGATAAGAAGGTTGAAGCGACAAATCCTTACAAAATACAATAAGTAATTAATACAAACTATCAGAGTAATGACTACATTCAGTGTACAAACAGCCTATAAGTTCACTATAGTTACTGACTTACGTTAGTAGCGAAATTCTAAACGGTTTTTCTGCAGGAAGGCTTTAATAATGTCACTACATGTTGCACCTTGACTTTCTCCTTGAAAGTTACCACATAGCAAAATCAGCTTGAATCAAGCTTGTCTAGGCCTTGAAACGTTAAGGCAACAAGCTGGAAACAAACTTGTGTCGCAAAATTGTAAAATCAAGCTTGAATCATACTTGAGTTTTCAAAGGCACGAAGTGCCTTGTTTAGGCAAGGGATAATCAAGTTTGAAATTGGTTGTTAAGTTCAAGCATATTTTATCTAGCAAAAATCAAGGTTGTATTAAGCTTGAAGTATACTTGTCGCATCACGTTAAACCTAACAAGTCAAAATCAAGGGAATTTCAACCTTGAATCAACAAACAACAGTGCAATGTGGGTTAAAACACAATTCGGGCTCAGAACCGTAGAAACATCGAGCCGGTTTTGTTCTTTTGTCCAAGCAGCATTCATTATTCAGAACACCAAATCGCAGTAAGCATTGCTGCTTGGTATGGAAACCATAAATACACTTACTAAAATTTTACAGATGCTGAAAATATCTAAGAAACAAAATTATCAGCATGACGGAAATTAAAGATTTTTTTTTAATGAGGCAAATAAAAAGCAGGACTAAATAGCGTCACAAATGCAGGACATGACCATCACATGCAGGGCCATCCGGCCAGAAGTAGTACGAATGACCACCCTACAGACCTACACTACGATGCCGAAAGGTAACTGAAACATCGAAATGGACATTTACTAATATTTTTTTCAAAGTTTAAGCCTGAGAAGAAAGTTTCAGAGCCAAGTACACACGTCTTCCTGTCTAATTACTCATTTAATAATACTTATTTTACCTTCAACTTTTATATTTGCAAAATAAATCTTTTGTTTGACAGTCACCGATCTTGGCCAACACAAAATATTGTCTTATCTAACAAATTATCATGACCTTTGATAATAGTATAGGAGGAAAAACATAGCTTCACGCACTCCCATCTGTAAATTATTAGATGATTTTTCCTTGTAAAGTATTGCTTTATTTTTGCACGTTCTGATAGAAATAAACTAAAGAACTCAATTACAGATTCTAGAAAAGATATCACTACAAAATATCAGATGAGTGGCCTAAATTCTTGTGTTGCAAAAGTTAAAGATTTTAAATCCATATTAGAGCGATTCTATGAACAAGTAGTAGTAAAAAGTCAAATATTTTGTAGATTAGTGCAATCAGCTCTTGGAAGGTCCGCAAGTAAGGGAGAGCAAAGGGAGTACATGACTCCCAGGGATTCCGCCAGGATTTTTAGTTTGGGGGCTGTGAGTAAAAAATGGAGGGTGTAAATACAGTTTTGAAGTTTCTAATAGTTTTTGACTGTTGAGGGTGCGCTCGAGAATTTAGGGGTGACATCTTACACAGGGGAGACTGGGAGAATCACGCTACCAAGCAGCGGACTAAAGGCGGCAAATTGAAGATTAGGAGAGGGCGTTGTACATTTTTGGCCCCTTCGAAGGGGCGCCAAAATCGGATATTGCTCCTTTGCAAAAATTCAAGCTGCAGACCTGGGTATACGATGTATGTTTGCTAAAAAATACTATAATAAGTCTTAGTACAAATGCATCGGGAGGTTCTGTTCTTCGATTACTTAAAAACGAAAAAAAAAAAAAAAAACAACACCTACGATTTCACTAATTTTAATTATGAGTTCTACAAATAGAAATGCTGGAATGCAAAATTAAAAATATGTACATATTAAGCTCTTTTCTTTTATATATTGAGATAAATGAAATTATCTATCTCTTTCTAGCCTTATTTACGGCTTTGCAAGTATTATAATTTAAACATGATTTCATGATCATGTCAGTATGTCAGGCTCTTTCTATCTTCCTATATGCTCTTACTACCTACAACCTGATATTGATTTAATGAAAATAAAACTTCAAACATTCAAACAAAAATTAGATAGTTTTGTTGAGCCCATACTTTCAGAGAGTTTGTGAAATGTATATAAAAATGTACGGGTTGTAAAAATGTCAGTGCGTGACGGAAACTTTAACATTATATAATAAATAGTATTTTTTAATATATACATGTTATTTAATCAAGAACGTTATCCCCAATATTTCTGCTAGGATATCGTATGTCCACTTTGCAATTAC
>JAGDQP010043164.1:0-16307 GCA_022664845.1 Lepisma saccharinum
AGAGGCCTCATCCACTAGTGGATGAGGCCTCTCCCCGAAGGGAGGAGCTGGTCTACTGCTCTCATGCTGACCAGACTGGTTGGGAGAGGAGAGCCGAAGCTCTCACTGTGATCGCCACTGTCTTTTATTCACAGCAGCTCCCCAATTGTCCTCACGATGCTGGGTCAACACCGAAATTTTTTAGCCCCCACCGGGAATCGAACCCGGGACCGCTCGCACTGAAGTGGAGCGCGCTACCGACTAGGCTACGCAGGAGCTCATATATATATATTCTTTACAGTGAGCTGTAGGCAGTGCGAATTTATCCTGGTTTCTTGTCTTTTGTCCCGAAAATAAAAGTCATGCACTGAAAATCTCGTGGCACAAAAAGCACACCGTGAACTACAGTTAGAGCAAAAAGTATTGATACACCTAACAAAATTATTAAAAATCTGCATAATCCCTAGTACATGGAACTTTGTTATGAAAGTTAATAAAGTAATTTATTCTCACACTTGTTAGACAATATTCTTCAGAAGATCAAAGGCAAAATATTGTGCGAAAGGCTGCTGTCAGATAAAAATTTTAAAAATACAGAAAATGAACGAGCAAAAAGTATTGATACACTATTATATTTCGTCAACTTTGGGTGGAACGGGAGGGGTGGGGGCTGGTCGTCCTATTTAATTTTCAGTCTGGACTGCCTTGCGTTTGTGAGTTCACGACGTGCTGTACGGTAGCTAAAATAGTAAAGTGAGAAACCCGTAAAATGGGGCGAAAAGGCAAAGAGACCACAGAAGCAGAATGAAAGGCAATTATTGGCTTACATATTCAGTGTAAATCAGTAACTCAGACATCTAAACTAGTTGGAAGACCAAAGCCAACAATTCAACATAATATGTAGGGTTGATGAAAGAAAATCATTGAAGAATGGCCACAGATCTGGGCGTCCCAGGAAACTAAACAAATACACGGAAAGAACATTGATTAGAAAAGTAAAGGGTAATCCTAAAATGAGTGCACCAAAATTAGCAGTTGCGCTTGGACAAGAGGGAAATATTGATATCTGTGCTAGCACTGTGCGAAATTATCTGTGGGGTAACGAGTTACACGGAATAACAGCCCGTAGAAAATATTTTGTAAGCGAAACGCGTAAGACGAAAAGACTGCAGTTTGCTAACCAGGAATAAACACGAGCCCAGCATTGTGGAATCACTTTCTTTTTACGGACGAAATGAAAATGGACATTTTTGGTTCAGATGGGAGGGAAAAGGTGTGGAAGCAAAATAATACCGAGCTGGAAAGACAAACTCTCCAATTCACTGTAAAGCATAATGGTAGTTCTGGGTTAGTTTGGGGTTGTATCAGTGCTTCTGAGGTGGGGAATCTGTATTTTATTGATTAGGTAATGAACCATAAGGCATATATTAACATACCAAAGTATAATTTCCATACGTCAGCAGAAAAAATGGGGTTTACAGCTAATTTTGTATTTACGCATGATGATAATTCAAAACATAGAGCTCATAATACACGATTATGGATGTTTTACAACACAGCAAAATACATGGAAACTCCTCCGCAGTCTCCAGATATCAACCCAATTGAACAATTTTTGGGCATATCTAGAAAGAAGAGTGCGTGCAGCACAGATTTCAAACAAACAAGACTGGAAAAGTGCGTTAATAGAAGAATGGGGCAATATTCTGACATCGTTGACTTCCAAATTGGTGCAGTCAACGCCTCATCGACTTCAGGCCATCCAAAAATGCAAAGAATACCCTACAAAGTATTAAACCCCCAATTAAACCACGGAACATAGGACACAAATAGTGATAATTTGGATTGTATCAATACTTTTTGTTCTTGTATATTTTGTTTGTTTGTCTTTAAAATTAAATTTTTATGATTTTATTTTTTCAAAATATGACATTGTTGTTGTTGTTTAATTTTTTAGAATCAAGTCGAAAGATGAACAGTTTTCTGTTTTGTTTAATATATTTAATTACCACCCAAGCAGTAATTTTTGTCATTTTTTTTAAGTGTATCAATACTTTTTGCGCTAACTGTATATGTGAACCTACTGAAAAAATTAGATTTTTGTGTGCTCAATGTGTCATTTAATTGCCTTCTTACCGTTAGTGCATGTTTTGCACACACACACTGTTAAAAACTTTTATTCAAAATTGAGAAAAAATATATCACACTGGCTCCGATCTAATTTTATTCAATTTTGAGCAACTGGTATTAAAAAAAAAAAAAAAAATGAAAACTTTTCTCGTAAAATGAAGAAATGTTTCATACTTGAGAAAAGTTTTCTCATTTTTGAACACTATCATTTGCCCAAAATTGAATAAAATTTTGTCGGAGCCGGTTTGAGATTTTGTCCCCCTCAATTTTGACTAAGTGTTTTTAACAAGTGCATTAAGTTCATATTTACCGAAGTTCACATTATCTAGAGTACGTTTTCATAAATTGCGTATCGGCACACCAAAAGTTCATACTATGTTGTGCACTAAAAATGGTGGTGTAGTTCATATTATTTTCACGAAAAGTTCACATATTTTGCACTAAAATCGTGGTAAAACTGGAACATATTGTGCACTTTAAGTGTACTTTGATTTTCAGTGTAGCAATGCTTGTTATTCAATTCTAGGCTCCTTCACAGCTATATTGTGCTCCTGGATGTCAGAACAAGGGGCCTTTGCATACTAACCATTTGCTAGCAAGGCAATAAATATAAAATATGTAAATAAGAAAGCAGATATGGTCAAAGTAGAATTCGAATTGTGGCAAGATAAGTGGAAAAATGCGCCTGCAAATGAGTGTTCTCGTACAGCTGTTGATGACTTAATTCATTACTCAGAAGACTTGTACCCGAATATCTACAAGCTGTTGCAGATTCTTTTGGCTATATCTATAACAACGTGTACACCTGAACGTTGCTTCTCGAGTTTGAGGATAATTAAATCATATCTTCACTCGTCTATGACAGAGGGCAGATTAAATGGTCTGACACACTTGTCAGTGAACAATGACATTGAAATCAACGTAGATGATGTTCTCAGTCTGCTCGCCAGAGGCAAACGTTGGCTGAAAATTGCGCTGTAAACGTGGCCACAAAATCAAAGTTAAGAGAGGTTAACACGTTACTGTGATTACGATTGTTGACATATCAGTTAGCTGCTAAGGATGGGATTGCATCTTTGGTCCCATATGTAGGTGATTATTCAATGGATTCACAAAAGTTAGTGTAGAAGAAGGGAGCACTTCTTCTGATATCCTGAATGCGGGTCTACGTACCTCAGAAATATTTCAAACAAATCTTATATTGCTTCTTAACATTTGGAAATTAAAAATAAAAGATAAATTTTTGAGTAGTTTACTGCCCTTCATGGTCTGAATGTCAAGGAGATTTTCTTTGTTCGTTTACGTTTACGGGTAGCTTTACTGTCTGGCCACGGAATTTTATCAGACAACTTTCATTTTGTTTTGGTATCTCAGGCATAGTTCATATTTGTTGAGTAGCTTTCTGGTTCGGGGGCTTGAGGACACCTGGTGCATTCAGTTACTATCTTAGCCTTCAAAGACAATCATTTAAGCACCTTGCGAACATCTTTGATCTTTCCGTTCTTTTGCAAAGGAAATATTCAGAAATCAGTTTTCGTTGATTCAAAAATAGAATCAAGAATTTTTAATGTAAAAATATTGGTCAGGTATGTACAACTATTAAATATTATTCAATATTTTTTTTAGTTCATCACAACAGGTTTTCTTTCAAACTCAAATAATCAAGAGCAGGCTATTAGAATTGTCTATTCAGGTGATTCTGTAAGCAGTTCCGTCGGGGAATATTTTTTGTGTGAATAAAAACGGGTTCTTACGGAACGTAAAATCAAATATAGATTATTATTATTATTAAAATAGTTACTCAGCCCTTATTTTCCAGCATTCGTTAATTCTTTTTGTAAGTAGCTCTTAAATTACCTCAGCACCGAAAATCTTGATTCTCTAGCGAGAATAAAACCCAGAACCGTGCGTACCAAGTGCACAAGTGTGTTTACTACTCGGTTAAGAAGGATCATGTATATGAGACAGAGAGAGAGAGAACTGTGCCCCTCCCTTAACAAAATCGTGGCTACGGGTCTGCACGGGAAGGTGGCTACGGGTCTGATTATAAACAGAATTGTAGGAGGGGGTGCAGAATTCCGCGAAGTTTCGGAGCCTTTCAATTGAATTGACTTCAAACTGGTTTGGCATGTTCGGAATTCAGAACAATACCCGTAAATACTGATGTATTGTTCCTCGGATCATTGTGCATATTTCTTTCTTTATCCATCTCTTTCAGTTAAACCCATTTGTAATAGTTGCCTCCTCGGCAGGGGGTTCACCACAGAGTGCAGAAGTGAATGGTCTCATGCTATTATTTGTTTCCAAGAAACAATGATATGGATGTCCCTGGAATTACACCTCAGCATCGAAATTACTTTAATTAGTAACCAATATTGATGTAATTTTGTTTGTTTTCCACCTAACTGAAGACAAGTGATGGTTAATGAACCAGTACCTGGTTGGTCTATCAATTTGTTTTGAACGAGAATTATTGGAGATAGAACTCCAACAGATATTAGACATTGGCATTTATACTTCTATTCTCAAATAGTGATCCCGACTATATGAGCCCTGTGTACATGGAAAGATGTACGAAGATCGGGGGGTATTTCGGTCCTAGCCCTGCCGGGCCAAAAGTCTCTAAACTCCTGTCCGGACCAAACATTCCTCTTTTGTGGTCCGTTCTTTATATTATCTCTTGGAGCAGTGGACTAGGCTAGATATTAAAAAGTGAAACCAAAATCCACCGCTGACAATGCTTTTGTTATTGAAGAAAGTGATAGTGTAAGATTCCTCAGTAACCTTACAAAGGAAACTCACATGAATAGTTTCAGTGAAAGGAGTGAACGTTTTCAACAATAGGACTGAGTTAGGAAATCTGTTTATTTTCCGGTTTATATATTCAGATTTTTTTCTTGTAAAATAAAAACTTCAAAATATTTTTTAGTATTCCTCATAAGTATCTGAACCCAGGTCTAGACCACAGGATTTGATTGATCGTACGGTTTAACTACGTAAGTAAAACGGTGCTGAAGGCCCTTTGTGATGATCACGTTCACATGGTATTATGTTATATGTCGTCTTTCACGCATGTTCTTGTGGAATCCCACACACAATAGACACTGAAGAGACTTTTGCCGACTCTTTTGAGATACATTGATCTGAAAGAATTTATTATCTTAGAGATTATTTCTCTCGTCGTTGTTGGGTGTACTTTGTACTTATCTGTTAATGCGTCATACGCATGACTTTTTTTTTTTGTTCGGCTCACTAGAATCTTTTGAGGTATAACCTTCCACAGACATGGATAGCTCCTGTACGAGTCAATAAACTCATTGAGGAATTTGCGCAAACATTGTCGGAGGTCAGACATTATTCGAATGACGAGAACTTACACGAAAAAAGAACACAACTGGATCCTTCCTTTACCGCCGCAAGCACGAGATACGGAGCCAAGACTGAATGAGTGCCTTCACTTCATCAAGCATGTGTGTAGTTCTCTGAAGACGAAGCTATTTTCATCAGTCTTTCGTTTTCGTTTAGTTCAGTCTCAGTTCAATTCAAAGACGGTGGAAGTTTTGCTGTCCACCCACATACAACTTCTTACATTCACTTTTGAGACTTCAAAATACCGTACCGAGCGGCCGTAACTCAGTTGGTAGAGCGTTGGCTTAGCAATCAGAACATCCTGGGAACGATACCCATGCTGACTTTTGTAGGGTTTTTCTCAGTCACACCAGAGAAATTCCGGATGGTACCTTAAATAAGTCCCTGGTCGATATCTTCCCCATCCTCCCAACTACCCCATCTCGGTTTAAGTGCAGGATGCTATAAATTTAAATAAGGAACTTCATTTGTTGATCATCACATACACAAGCAATGGTTTACATATATCGCAATAGTTCTTGTCGTTGGGGCAAAGCACATCGCCAGCTACAACCTATAAAGGGGGAGGGGGGTGCGAAAATTTTGTTGGAACGGGTCACGATACTCCTATTCCATGATCTTACTCCTATTTGCACATTTTTAAAATGCAGATTTCTAGATGTAGCTAAAAAAAATAGAGGGTACCCTGTCCCCCTATAGTCCTTGGGCTATGGGCCTGATTGGACCGTTGTTGCAGCAAATTCCTTCGTAGGGTACTTGTTGAAGAATGTCAAACCCACATAAAGGAATTATAGAGAAGAGTAGCCAACCATCTGACATGGAAGACCGTAATCTATTGTTTGATACTCATTGTTGATTCTGTTGCACCACTAGTCATTGGGAAAGTAACAAGCATCTTCTACAAAACCTGTGAGAACTGGGACGATAAAGCGATACGATAAATAACTTTCTGAACCAAAGGTGGTTTTCACTCTTTCAGCTCTGCAAACTCCTCGTCAGGAGATTCAGTTTAGATTCACTTTTATTCTTATCTTCGATAGCTACAATTCGTTCTGCCACAGTCTGCTCATTCGTATATCTTCCTACGTCAACATCGGTTAAAGTAGATATCTTTCGCTACAGCCGAGTAGATGTAAGGAAAGCGTGAAGTAGTTCTGTAAAACTTCCAGGATCAAGGTTGTAAAATTTGCAATGTTCAGTTATATCAACACTAGTTACTACTTCTCCTGAGGATTATAAGACACTGGCATTAAAAAAAATCATCGCCTGTGTGCATATGACTAATAATTACTCTGAAACCTGTCATAAAGCTGAGTTAACACATTGTCAAATGTCAGTGCACATGTGAAAAACTTCAACTGTCAGCCGCTGGAAAGGCACTGTTGTTAGATCGTTGACGATCTGTTATTACTTATTAGGTTGTCGAATTGTGTAAATAATTCCTAAAATTGAACGTTTTTCGTCTCCCCAAATGTTGTAATGACGCATCGTGCGTCATATATACCCGCCCTCTGGGCAGAGGCGGATCCAGGGTGAATATTTGGGGGGCGGTAGTTCGAGCTCAAAACAAGGTAAAAGTGTATTGCAATCGAACAATTTTAGGAAAGGAAACGCAGCTCTTCTGTAGAATCACTTATTTAATAATTGACACTGATGGATTACAAATAATAATAATAAGTAAAAGAAGATATAAGAATACGAATTCCTTTTGAATCAAAACCTTTTAATTCATATTCATCCGCTAGTTTTTATGACTTCCTTGTTTTCCTTGCTATTTTCAAGTACTTGGTTGTAAAATGCACGACTAACCTATGTGAATTACAATTTTTGGAATAATTTAATTTTTTTTTAACAAATGCAGTACAAACACGAGTTGTTTTAAACACAAAATAAACATTGTTCGCATCATTTCTGTCTCTTCTTGGAAAAGAATTCATTCCGAATCCCATTTCTACATTTTCGCGCTTACGAGTTAATGCATTGCGTACGCATTCGATCATCGTTTCTGCTTCGGGAATGGTGAAGGTGTGTTTTTGTAATTCAGTGGCCACAGGAGGAAAGAAGGAAGATACTTTTGCAAGTCCTATGACAAATTCTTCTGATACCATGGAATTCAAGAAGGATCGTTCCAGGAAGTAATAACTAAAATTGTATTGTGTACGTCTTCATACGTGGTAAGAAATTGCTAAACAGCGTCGCATCGATGGATCCAACGCATCTCACATAAAAGTTTTTTCTGACACTCCTTTTTCAGGACATAAGTACCGTGCGTTTAGCAGACTGATGGAAGAAAGCTACAATTTCTTTCGCTACTCCCACAGAATTTCTTACTGTATCCACTTTGTATCACTCTTTTTCGAAGTATTGATACAGCACAACGCAAATTGGGAACCATAGTGGAACAGTTATCAGTAGCAACACCGACACAATTCATTGGGACCAAATCAAGATTCTCAGTGACGAAAGACGCAACAACCTCTGCTAGTTTTTCTTCAGAAAATTTCGGTTCAACTTGAGTCTCGCAGTTACCATACACATATTCATGAGCGTCTCAAAATCCTACAAATGACTCTAAAAAAGTTTTCCATCATACACATACAGATGCTTATCAGAATAATGGAAACACCTGAACGAAAGTGCAACTTACCAGATTAATATGGTGTCGGGCCACCTTTCGCCTTCAGAACAGCCTTGATGCGACGTGGGATGGAGGCATAGAGGTCGTGAATGGTAGCAAGTGGAATATTACACCATTCCTCGTGCAGGGCATCGGCCAGTTCTGTGAGAGAGGATGGAGGTGGAAATCGTCGCCGGAGTCGTGTTTCCAAGATGGACCACAGATGTTCAATTATGTTGAGATCTGGGGATTGGGCGGGCCAGGGGAGGTGTTGAACTTCATCCCGATGTTCCTCAAACCACGCTGCAACAACTCCAGCTATGTGAATGGGTGCATTATCATCCTGGAATATGGCGTCATTGTCCGGGAACAACATCCGGACCATAGGATGCAAGTGGTCTCCTAAAATTGCGACATAATCGTTGACAGTGATGCGTCCGCGAAGTGTGACCACAGGACCCAATGAAAACCATGATATTGCGGCCCACAGCATCACCGTGCCGTCGCCATGTTTCACAGTTGGGCGGAGACACTGCAGATCATACGCTTCTTTGGGCGCTCTCCACACACAAACACGGCCCGTGGTTTGGAATAGGGTGAATGGTGACTCATCCGACCATACCACACGTTTCCAGTCGTCAGCGGTCCAAGTTGCATGGTCGCGGCACCATTTGCGGCGTGCTAAAGCGTTCTGGTCCCTGATGAGAGGTTTGGCCCGTGCAACACGACCCCGTAAGTTCATGTCATGTAATTCGCGGCGGACTGTGATTGTCGAAACAGGTTGGGGGAGGTGCTGATTGAGTTCCTCCGTCACTTGCGGAGCAGTGGCGCGACGGTTCCGCGTGACAATGCGCTTTAATACCCGGCGTGCCCTGTCACTGATGCTTTTCTTCCGCCCACTGTTCCGCTTCCCCGATGTGGTTTTCCCGTGTGTTGTGTAGGCCGTCATCACCTTCGACACTGTCCCTGGTGACACACCTAACACACTAGCCACTGCCGTCACACTCACTCCACATAACCGCGCACCAACAATTTGCCCTCTTTGAAACTCTGAGAGGTCTCCCATTTTACACTACCTCCGTCTGCTGCAGCCACTGCACACTCCTGTTCCACGACGCCTGACGTAGTAGGGAGACCGACCTAACACACCACCACCAGCAGTCCGGCGCTGCGGTCGCCACGACACCACTGCCAACCCATACATCTGACGTGTTGACAACTACAGGTGTTTCCATTATTCTGATAAGCATCTGTATATAAATTCCACCTCTAGTTTGAAGTTCCCGCCATTCATTATTTACATTTCCGGTCTTTACAAATTACTGGTGTACATACATTTTTACAATATAGAATCTCTTGTTCCTATTAGTTCTTCGTTTCTTCCGTAACACTAATTAGTCTTCTTTATTCGTCTGTCATTAACAAACATCAAAAAACAATAAATTATTTTCAAATACAAAAGTTACTCACTTCGCTTTTCAGGTGACAAAAGTACAGACATCTAGCGTCCACCTTGTGAAACTCCGAAAACGCTCCTTTAACTTTCCTAATAATGCATAGGCCATAACACTGTTTAACCAGGCGTACGCCGGTATTGTACCACAATTAAGACCCTAGTCCACACTTTCCTTTTTTCCCAAAAGATAATCGCTGAGGGACGTCATCCCTCAGTAGTGAGGACTTACGTCATACATACATCTTCAGATTGTAAAAATTAAAGTTTAAAAGATGTTAAAAATGTTCCAGAAAACAAGACGAAGAAGAAGGCAAGAAGGTGGAGGGGGAAGTTTTTTTCCTATTAATGAAGGAGATAAAGAGAGATCCTCTTGCCTTTCGAACTCTCTTCACCTCCCTTCCTCCCCCCTCTGAATTTCAAGCTAGTGAAAAACACTCTTTAGTGTTCTTCCTTTGTCCTTGTTTCGGGGGATTGTTCAAGTATTACGTAAGCATCAAGATGGAAGGGGGTTCAAATGCTGTTTATTTTGTGCACCTACTTCTTAGGGTTAGGATATCTACTTTGTTTTACTTACAAAAGGGGTGGATTGCCGTGTAAATGATTAAAAATGTGTTTACGTAATACTTCAACGACCCTTTCCATTGGCTCAGGTTTTTATCCCGCTGGCACCAGTTCTTTTACTATGCTACTAAATCTGTAACTTGTATGGGGGGAAAAAAGTGTTCAAATAATGATCAAAGTTGGAAAGGTATAGAAGAAGTAATCGAACCTTGACTGGAAATGTTTTCAAATTGTAAAATCAGTGCATTTTTTTTTAAAGGTGTAGTTAAGACTTGCCGAACGTGTTTGATTCAACTATACTACATACATAAACGATTTTTTTTTAGCGCTATTAAAGCGATTAGGATAAACACGTCACCAAATGCAAGAGTCATAACACACACTCTTTGAGTGAATACCTCAACCGTGATGTTACTGAACGCAACTCCAATACAGAATGGACAGAAAGACCCTTTACGCCGATAATTACTGTCCTCATTGGCATCCTCCTTTTGATGGAGGAGAAAGAGAAAGAAGAAGAAGAAAAAAGAGAAAATACGAGTACGTTCAATTCCACATAAGTGCTTTTAGTAGAAAAATTCTATCCGGACAGCTTGTTGTGTCAATAAACTGTGTAACTCCACCAGTGAACTTGAATCTGAAGTAAGTTTTCCTTCACATGCTTTCGTTAAAGCGGTAGCCTTCATCAGAGACCGTTTGCACAGTGACAAAAAAAAAAAAAACACAACAGAGGTTGTAGCATCCCTAGATGTTAGGCGTTGGTGTCCTTTGTAAACGAGTGCATTGTAAAAGTAACAAGATTATGGTTATATAAGCTCAGCAGACTCAAAACGGCCAAACTGAGGGTTGCTCTACGCAAGTCAGAAGTCAGTTTCTCTTAATGTTTTCGATTAGACGCTAGCGTGCGTCGCAGGTGGGCAGAGTGAAATTAAAACGGGACCCTAAACAACTGGAGCTTTGCTACTAAAGCGTCAGTGGGGAATACCGTATGAATTATATTTATTTATGGCCTCTCACGCCGGGATACGTAGGGAAATGGATGTTGTTGGAAGGTAATCGGTCAAGGTCTGGTTTATAATTACCATTTGCCTAGTGACAGTAAAAATCCTTGAAAAGTCTCTCTCTCAATCATGATGGGCAGCCGCTGAAATCCAGGACCTCCTGATTCCTAGACCAATGCTCTGCTAACTGAGCTACGGCCGCTTGGTAGTGAGAGTGTGAGTTCTGAAATTATAGTTTATTTATGGCACAGCTCAGGCCGGCGGCGACCGCTTATATCGAACCTGGAACCTCCCGTAAGTGAAGTCAACGCTCTACCAACTGAGCTTCCGCCGCTTGGTGAGTCAGTTAGACTTCCAACCAACCATGTTGAGAATTGCAGAAAAAAAGATAGAATATATCTCTATTGTAATAATAACAATAATAACCATTGGCGTTAGAGACCATCTGTCCGCCGTTGGTGGAACTGCGTCCACCAGAGTGACGGCCGTGGGGTCAGCAATACGCGTCACCTTGATCACGAACAGGCGTATCAGGGGCTTTCCAGACCAAGTGGTCGTCACGTCTTTATTCACATGACTGCCCAGTTTGCCTCACGACGCTAGGTGGACGCCGAAAAGAGGGGTGCTCCATCCGGGAATTGCACCCAGGACCACGCGGACATGAATCCAACGCTCTAACCACTAGACTATGGAGCCTCTCGTATCTCTATTGTAGTGAAGGAAAGGGGAATCATCATCTCTCACACTACTACTTCTCCTCTACATCACATCTCCTTTCCCCTCTCTCCCCGTAATACTTCTCTCAGCAGTAGCAGCGCGCTTCTATTCTTTCCATCTCCCTCTTCTCTCCAGAGAGAGACAACGATTCTTCTTTTCATTCATTTTCTTTGCGTTTCCTCTCCACCTCTCACCTTCCACTTTCCCATTTCCCCCCTCAACCACGAAAAAGAAAAACAAAGACAAGTAAAGGAAAGGGGTAAGCAGAAACAGGAAGAAGACTTCCTTCCTACTCTCTATACCCTCACCAGATCCCAGGTCTCTTTTTTTTTTTTAACCTTCACAATATATTTCTGGCACAGTGCCTTACAGCAACAGGCTATCGCCTCGCGTTCAACTTTTGCTATAACTGTAAAAGGAATGGGGAAGGTCGATTCCACGGCCTATAATATAGGTACCATCCTGCCACTGGTCTGTTGAGATGGGGGAGGAATGAACAACTTCAGTAAAGATAGTCAGCGGGAGCAACTCAAACCCACAACTCAAGTTAGTAATTGCAGGCATTAGGCCACGGGGTCTGGAATTTATTTTTTCGCTCACCTGCTAATGTGTGTGTGTGGAAGGGAGGGAGGGTAGTGAGAGAGAAAGAAATAGGGTGTGCCTTTCGTTCCTTTCTTCGAATTCCTCCCCTTTGCTTCCTTCTAATTGAAAAGAAAACCATGGACAGGTAACTTCTATTTCTCTCTCGGCAGAGAGTGGACTGCTAGACACTGAACTAAAACTGCAGTGGGCGTCAAATTTTATCTGCAGAAACATAGGGGACACAATGTCTTGGATCAGTAACAGCTTTGTATCACAAAGTCGCACAAGTAGGGCTCCTCGTCCACTATGTACAGAGAGGACAAAATGCAAAACCAAATTTTTAACATCTCAGCAGTCAACGACAAATAAGCATGGTTTAAAATCATTTCTTAAAAAGGAAATACGAGGATATGTCACTAAGTATAGACACTTTTAGTCTAATATTTTGTAGGTTGACTGTACTGCTACCTGCGCGCGCATGTCCACGGAGTTCGTTTAGTTGCTCTTCACCAGTAAAGATAGCCGCTCCACTTTCAATTTGCTTCAACGAAATCTGTTATTCTGTAGTTCAAAAGTGTAACAAGTCGAAATGCTTTTAGTACAATATATGGACCGTGTTTTCACTGACTCGAAGATGTGTTCGGACAACCATGAAGGACACTACTGACGACAACGTTGGGCAAATCCACGCCATGATTCTCACTAATGGAGGAATGACCATCAATTATGTAGGAAATCAGATTAAAAGTTGTCATGATCCTGCATAAGATCCGTAACAGACTTAATTTCATAATAGCTATGCAAGGGAAGTCGCAAAAAAAAAAAAAAAAAAAAAAAAACAGCACAAGCATATAAGCATCAGAGCTGAAGCAGGTCACCAGATCAAGTTTCTGACCAGGTCCCGCCCGGACCTAGGCTTCACACCCAGCCTGGATCGATTTAGACTCGATAAACCGGAGGACCAAGCAAGAGCTTTTAACTATTTCCTTGGGTTTGAATAGTTCGGACCGGAGCTCGAAAAATTCGAGGCCAAAATTCCCAGTTAATTATATTTCCCAGACTGGGTCAAACGGGTCACCAAAAGTGACCCGGTTTCAGCTCTGGTGAGCATCTGTCAACGCAGACCGTTAAAATATTGTCCAGATCAAAGTTGAATGTTATGGCATTTAGGCATCTTTGGCTAAGGCTCATTCTACATGAGTGGGGAAAACGCGGCGGTGTTACCATAAACATACCGCGCCTTCTAACAAAACCGCGCGGCGAAAACGGTTCTGTAGACACGCACGCACATGTAAAAGTATAGTTTTTGTCAGAAGGCGCGGTTTGTTTCCTGCTTGTGTAGAATAAGCCTTAGGACTAATATGTCCCGATCTCACTCGCCCAGGTGGTTGATATGCCACAAACATAGAAAATAGCGGTGAATATTACAGTGGCGGCTCGTGGTTGAAACAGGAGGTGAAGTTCTACCAAAGCATTTATATGTAAACACGCTTTCATATTAGCTACTGGTAACAGTTATCCTGAATATCCAGACTTTACCGATTTATTCTTAATGTCATTTACTTATCTTACTCAATGTTGAGCATCCTGCTGGATTGCCCCTCCCCAATATACCATGCAATCATTAATTCATATTGTTCTCCTTAATACTGATTTTCTACCTTCCAAAACAATACATCGTTTCAGTCAGTTTGCTACTTCTCTTCAAAATGACCACACTTTCACATGGCTGTGCTTAGTACATTTATGATTGAAATAGAAATAATACTTTTCTTGAGCTTTAATGAAGTAATTTTTCAAACAGTGAAACTCCATGGGACTTTTGGTGCGTGGTTCCCCGGTTCGTGCCACGCGGGCTTTGTAGTGGACAAAGGCCTTGTGCGTGGATTTTCTCGAAGTCGGGGCTCTTCCGTTTTTCTTCCATTTTCTTCATTCCACCGATTCTCGCATTATTCGGCCAGAGTCAAAGTACGTTTTCCAAAGGTCTTGAATATTCAAATTTAAATGTAACTCCACAAATCAACTTGAGCATTATTTTTAAAACCTTGCTTCATGTTCTCATGACGTATTTCATGCAATTGTAGATTTTTTTCTTACTACAAAAGTATGGTTCTCTTTTAGAGTAAAATAGCACTTACTCAGAGCTGCACATGAGGCAAAAAGCGACCAAAACTAAACTACATTTTGGTATCGTAATTTCCCTTCGGTTCCACATCAGAACCTTTAATTTTTTAGCCTTTTCCACACCACCCTTAAGATTGAGTGAATTTGCATGTTTTCTTAAACGCAGTATTCCGAGAATGCCTACGACAAAATTCATAGAAATGATTTGTCCATCAAGTCTTTCTCTTTGGTCCCATGAAGAGAATGAAGGAAACAGTAGACAGAAACTCAATCAGATAGAAGGACGTTTCGTAAACGTCCCTTTTTATGTCATTTTAGTACTAATTACTTCGCTAGTCTCAAAGAAATACGAGTAGTTAAATTTAAGTTTCAACAAACACCACCCGGGACACGTTCCCGGCACTCCGTGAACTGAACTCTTCTGCATTAAGTCAGTCGAGCACCGCATCCGGCGTCAGGTTAATGAATTAACAGGCTCTCGTATATTTGGTACAAATCTACAAAAGCAATCTATTTTTCTATTCACGTTAAACCAACAGGTTCCATTTCATACCTTTTTACACAAGCTGTTACTGCTAATTCTGTTACCTCATAATCTGCTTAAATATCTCTCCTAAACAATTACTGATATCTGTGTCATTAGACCACATTAACTGCGAATGTAAACATTTTAATCTGTATTATGCTCATGGTAAAGGTTTAGGCAGTGTTTGATTTGTTATAAATTAAGAAGGGGGAATATAAAACTAGTATTTGTTTGTAACTTTCAACGTACTATCTGTTTGGGTAGAAATATAAAGATTTATCCCTGGTTGGGATGATATTCGGAATCAACTACCGAGGATGAAATTCTCACGCACCAGGGGAAATCTTGGAGAGTTTTTTCAGTATCTGCTTGAGCGAGTCTCTCTAGCTAGTAAACTTATTTCGCGATTTTCATTTTATGCATTCTATAAATATTAATATTAAAATTTTCTTCGTATAAATAATCAATGCATGTATCTGCAATATAAACTTATACGATCATTTTATCATGGACAAGATTTTTAAGCAGTCTTTAAAACCTAATAGTGAAGATGCAACCAATTAATATACATAAAGTTTTATTAATATAAATATTTATGTCACTAATATAAAGCTAATATAAATATTTATGTCACTTATCAAATTTGTATATGCTCCGGATTATGACGAGGATATATTTTTCTTTGTCCATTTAAGTGGAAAATTGTGGCTTTATCATTTGATGGACAGATTAACTCCCATACTTGGCTTCGATTTTTTAAAATCCATTTTAAGGGCTTTAGGCATCTATGGCTCAGGGCGTATGGATGATGATGGGGTGGAATGAAGAAAGTGGGAGGAAACTGGAGCACCTCAATAAAATCCACTTACAGGGTGTTTGTTCACCACAAAGCCCACATAGCATGAGTAGAAATCGATCCGACGACCCCAATATCAAAGGTGAGTACTTGGCTTCGACATAGGTTCAATCCCATATGCGTGTATAATAATTACATCTGATGGTACTAATGATGAACCTAGAGGGTGGAGCGAGAGAAATTTCCATTGGAGCTTCAAAATTCTCCAGGGAGTTTGTTATGAGCCATAGCAAAAGGTAAAATATTGTTCTTGAAAGTAAAATTCCTCTTTTAGCGCAATTCCTACCCCACCCCCACACCTCCTGAATTCTCTGCATTCAACACTGAGTGAGAAGACTTCCGCGACTGGATAGTTATATTTACGTTGAAATTTTTCTAGTTCGTCCGCA
>JAGDQP010043165.1:0-11665 GCA_022664845.1 Lepisma saccharinum
ACTACGTCTATCGCAACAACCTTTCACTTTCAAATAGTTTTGTTTCTATTTTCTCTTCTCAAGAGGTAATAACCTAACAGTAGTCAACTTTATGAAACCCTGACCTTCACCTTTCCCAAAACAACTTGCAATTTCGACAGATAAATTACAGACAAACAATCGCTATCCAGAGTGGTCACCATAACAGTGTCTTACGAAAACAATTCGTCGATTTCCATCTCTGCTTGTTTTCGACAACAATAACTTTTTTTTTCAATAACAGCCATTAGCAACTTAAAAAACTTTGAAAACAAATTTAGTGTGCAATAACAACAAGTTCATTGATAACTAATAGATAATAGTGATCCACAAAAACACTGTGATTGTATCTCTAACTAACCGATTTTACAGTGATAAGTTAGATAATTGTTTTCAAACTAGAACTGGATTGCTGAAATAGTGATTTTCATCTTTAATCTTCATAAACTTAAATAACATGATATCACCACATTTCCTCCAAACATGTTTTTTTTTCTCGCCATCGTTAATGACTTTGAACCTACCAGCCTTGTTTTGTTTATAAACTAAACGAACTTAAAAACAAGTGTGATTTTCAACGACAGCGGTGTGCCTACGTGATTTACCTTTCTCAAGGTTTTATACAATCACAAACTATCGTGAGTGAGTGCATAACTATTATCACCTAGAGTGACAACGTAAGAAATAACCGGTGTTTAATAGCACCATAATGATATTTCACCTCGAGTGACAAGGACAACTCAGTGTTGCCAATATACTAAAAATGTTTTTTTTTCTCTTCTATCGCTATTTCAGTCAACAGTATCTACTTGTTTCAACTTATGGATCAACTTCAGCCACAAACACTGCTCCGAAGCCACAGCTGTCAACATCTATCTACAGAATTGCAGTCATCATCCACCGTCACCCAGCAACGAACAAGTCATTAGTATCAAGATCTCCACAGTTCTCTTCTCGTAGGTCACAATGACGTGACCCATTTTACAAACTAATATTTCTTTTTTTTTCTCTTGCTTTCGTATTTCAGTGCATTATATTACTATCCTGCCTACTACAAATTGCATCTGTTGGATTTACAACGCTCCTGTGGGTTTTTTGTGGGTTAAGCCTTCAGCAGCCGGTTACACCAGCCATGCAGTCCGTTGTCGGCAGCCAATCACCATCCCGATCAACCTGGAAATCTCCTCTGGAATGGGTTTGAACCAAACCAGTCTCCCAGGTCCACAGTCCACCGTCCAGTTCTTTGCCGCTTCATTCATCGCCCCGAGCTGTCCTTTATACCAGATCGACCTGCAAATCTCTTGTGGTTAGTGCGGGCCACAACAGCTTACCAGGCCATCTTTCATCAAGTTCAGCTTCCGGCATACGTCATCACCTCCTACTTGCAGTACACCTTCTTCCTCGGCATGACGTCACCGCATCATGCAGTTTTTTTTAGGCGATTTCAAACTGCACCAACCTGTGACGCCATGTTCGCCGTCGCGGGAATACTGCAAACTTACAGCTCCACATCCATCTTCACTGGAATTCTGCAAACTTACACCTCTACATCCTCGTGCATGCAGCAACGCCAGTCCAGCCGATCCCACGTGCTGATTCTTCAATCAACATGTTATCAATTTCTCAACGTGTTTCTTGTACAATTGCAATCAAAATTACAATCTCCTCTCTTTGTAAATAATGAATCGTATTCACCCAATAAAAAACAATTTCAGATACGTGAATACGACATTATAATCCCAACCAGTTAGTTTTTTAACGTAATGAAAATACTTTCAATTACTCAGGTATACTATTGCTTAGTCCCGGGAGTGTGCTATCCTTGAATGTTAAATTCCTTGGATATTAAATTTGTAATTTTAGCATATAGTGCATTTTTTAATAAATGTACTATCTTTGGGTATTAAATTTGTAATTTTGGCATATAGTGTATTTTGAACAAGTAAGAAGCTCCCGTGGACAGAAAAAAGCTAGTTTAAAAGTCATTAACCAAAATAGAAATTGCAAGGACACGCTGACAATAACAAGATTGTTTTCGGAAATATCCAAGCCATAGGCTAATCACTTTACTGATATCTTTGGGTATAAAAGCTCTGGTCTGCACTGTCAAAACATTGTCGGTCACTGTCGTTTTATTGTCGTTAGACTGTCTTTACTGAACTGTCATCTTTACACAGTGCAGAAGCCAAGGAAATATTGTAAGTCTGTATATTTTATATTGCAAGATTCTCTTTCTAAAAATTAACCTTAACTTTCAACGCTCAATTTCTTTGGAACAGAAAAAGAAAAGGGATTCAGTGTTCAAGCTGTGAAGGAAGTCTTCTCGCTTGACAAATCTATTTTACTTAACTTCTTTGTTGCACATTTTGTTTTTGACTATTGGTTCGATACCAATCGCAGTCTTTTGTAAAATCAATCTTGTCAGTAATAACTATTGTATTTTATAACCGTAAAATAAATTACATCTATCATCTAACACTATACTACCGAGTCAAATTATATTCAATAATAGTTCAACTTTTATTAACCTTCAAAAAGGACAAATATTCAAATCCGCAGAGAACCCCAGAGGACGTGACACAGGATATGCGAATTATTATTCTTGTTCAGAATCAGAATCATTCTTCTTGTTAATATTGTTTACTGAACACATTATATAAATTGTTCTATTGAGGAATAGAAAATGTCACAAAATTGATTTAAAATAATATGCAATTGCTCTGTAAAAATTACATCAATTTGTTGCACACATCACGTTGTTGATAATTTCTTGATTGTCTCGTGATTGTGTTGCAGGGTTGCCAGCCATTTTCATGGTAAGGCTAGTTTAAGCGCATTCTAAATTGTCTTATTTTTAGGTAGATTTCGAAGAAAAATCACGCTAGCTGCCATAATTTTGAAGATATTTGAACCAAATTTTATTATGTTGTTTCTTGGCTTAATAGCTCTGCTAGTTCGTTAATGAGCAAAATCGGCCCAAGGGGGTGGTTGGGGGAGGGAGTGAAATTAAAAAAAAATTATATATCAGCCCCTATGGAGTTAATAGGGAAACTTTGTCTGCAAAAAATTATAGTACTCCCTAAGAAGTTTACAGTGACACCAACGATTCAGGGGTTGTGGAGGTACGATTGAGGGTGGTGGTGGAAATTCGAAAACTTTAAAACCATGTCTTGTGGGGCAACGTTGAAAAGCTCTTGATTATTAATCTATAAATAAATAACTAGTTTCTCGATAGCGCTCATATTTCGTTAGGGGTATATATGGTAGCGGGTTTCATTGGGCCTGTTAATTTCAATTCGAATATTACGGCATTCATTTCTAATAACAAAAAGTTTGCACGGTAATTAGTTAACCTATTAGGATAATTAGTTACTGTATTTATAATTTTATAATGAAAATAAGATGAAAAAAGTATATTATAAAAGTGTTTTTACTCTGCACTTACCCCAATAAATTCAATCAAAAACACTTCGAAATCTACCTCAGCCTGTAGACCTGCCGAAAGGAATTTTTTTTTAATTGTATCGTACCCTCTGAAACAATAGAACTGACGCGGATATTGTACCAAGATTTTAACTATGAGGGATGTAAATAGGGTTTCTATAGATTTTCACCGTAAGAAATTTAAGTTAGGGGGTGCTCGAGAATTTGGGGTGGGAGTCTGGCAGAATCCCTGTGTCATCGTATAAATTTGAGGTTTCCCAAGTGATGAATTCAGGGGGAGGCCCGGGGGGGATGTTCCCCCGGAAATTCAAAATCCCCCGGGAGAATTTGCTGAATTTGGCTCATATTCTGCAACTTTTATTGAAGTCTATTTTGCTCTGGAAGTGTATGTTCCAGAGATTTTTTAACTGGGCTAATACGTACATATATACATGCATGTTATTTTATTTTTTTTAAATTTTTTTTTGCGTGAACCGCTTGTGGAACATTTCGAGTTAAAGACTTTTGCGCCTCACAAAAAGAATTTGCATCCCAAGCAACTTACGGGTTTTGCAAGTGTTTGTTAGGCTTTTCAAAATAGCTAAACTGCTGCCACAATAATCGTTCCCATTTCGTAGTACATCTGACTGCCTGTCTTCTTATTAGCGACTAGAATGTTAATAGAGAAAAGTTTTGTTTGCCATCTTTTTGTTATACATTTGTTTCTTTTGTCTCTTATTCAATGTTATGTCCTTTTGAACGACGTATGAGTGGAATCGATGCATGTGTTGCTTTAACACAACCGAAATGTTCTAAATAGTACACTATACGAAACACAAGGTCTCTCAGACCTCTAAGTTTTAATCATAACTTATCATTTAAAAAAAACACTGAAACTGCTGAACAAGACTATATTATTCGTAAAAAATAAATTACGCGTAACGTTTCGACCTTCTAGTAAAGATCCTCTTCAGACATACACTGAGTCTGTACACCTACAAAGTATTATCTGGCCCGCAGGGCCACTTTAAACTGGACATCTGGCCAACTTAGGCCACTTTAGTCCTTAGAAATAATGTTTAATTATATTTTGAAGTTTAATTAAGTAAATGTGCTTGGGAAATTGAATCGGCTTCCTTTCCAGCCCAATGACACAAAAAAAGCATAATTTCTTAATATAAAATCTATCTAAAAATTAATGAAAAATCGAATATTATCTAATTACTTTTCCGCCAGAACTAATGAATAGGATTAATTTTCTTTGATAAAATTATTACGTTACAGTGTTACTATATTTTAAAGTTTAGAAAGTAGGAAAAAGGAATAGGTTAGGTAAAGTCCGCTTCGCTCGAGAATATGCCAAGCCTCACTGAGACCTATGTTTATGCATTATGCCAAGTCTATTAGTTGTTATATTTCTTATTTCCACAGCTACAGCCTCGTCACATCCATGATAAGTGTTAGTATTATTCAGATGTCTTTTGTCTTTACTGTTTGTCCCTGTGTTATTGATTTATCATTTGTAATAATTCTTGATATGATACACGGAAAGAAATAAAAGGTTACTAGCAACCCAAAAATGGGTTAATGCAACAGAGTGAGTTGGTAAATATAGAGCCTAATAAGTACAAGGTTACCGCAACCCAGCTAAAAAGGTTAGATCCAGTGGGTTAGTGTAACCCTCCACGTAGGTTATTTTGAAGGGTTATGATAAACAACTGTACTCAGTTACTTTTACCCACCCCAAAGAAAATGTGTAAAAAAAAAAAGTGGTAAAATCGTCTGAAAGCAAGTTACTGTTATTATTTACACTACATATATCTTATTATAGCTATCTTTGTAAAAAAAAATAATAATGTGCGCCAGGCTAGGATCGAACCATGGACCTCATCCGTAGCAGTCCGAAGTGCTATCAACTACTCCACCGATCACCTGAAATTTACGGTCGATAATGCATGTATTTCTAAAGTTACACTACTGTGATATTCATTATACGAATCCCAATGTTTCATATTACACTTTGTCATTAACAGAATATTAATAATAATTTATATAACACTACATTCCTAGATTTAGGGTTGCTAGGTTACCTCCTAAGTTTCACGTTAACGTTTTTGCCTTGGTACAAAGCTTCCATATGGAAGCCCCTCAGTGTTCAATGACCGCCATCTCGTATACACGAGACTCGGTTCAGCTAACCCTCATGAAGGTTAAAAAATAACTAATTCTCAGATGGTTAAATTTACCTGCACATTAAACGGTTAGCATAACCGAGCAGTGGGTCAATCATGTTGTTTAAATTAACCGTGTTGTTTGTTTATTCCATCTTGTACCAATCGTGTAGGTAACTTGCTACCCACGAATGGGTTGTTTTTACCCTGTTTTCTGTTAACCTTTTTCAATGGGTTACCATTTACCTACAGAATTAGCTACTTTCAGGTCTCAAAAGGGTTGTGATAAATAAGCAGTAGGTTATGTGCAACCCTTTTGGACATTAACCTAGCAAAATCTTGACTTAGTTAAAACTAATTTCTTTCCATGTATGTTGTGTCTTTTAATTATTATGTTTAATTGTTCAGGTAGGTTAAGGTTTGCGAATTTCTTGTTTGAGTTTGATATAATATATCTTTTTTGATTGTCCTTGATGTATTGAGATATCGGGGGAAACTGGATGTCAGCGTATAAAGTCCTTCTGTCCTCTTTCCATCTTCTCTGAGATACCCGCAGCCAATATCTCTCATACCTCTCTATGTAATCAATATTAATTCCCGAGTGATACAATTCATGGCCATATAATATTGTAGGTCTTAAAATGGATAAGTAAATTCTATTTTTAATTCTTTGTGTTAAGTCCGCCAGAAGTAGGGTTTTTAAAGCCGAAAAAACTTGCAATGCCTTTCTTCTTCTGTCTTTGATGTGATTACCGAAATGAAGCCTAGGATCCAGAGTAACACCCAAATATTTAACTTCTGAGGAAGGTTTAATTTTAGATTTCCCTATTTTAATGAATTTCCTATTTTCCACCCGTAGCCCTTTGCCTGAAGGATAAAATAAAATAAACTGAGTTTTCCCCTCGTTAAGCAGTAATTTCCAAGTTCTACACCATTTCAGAAATTTATTTGAAATAACTTTTAGTTTTGAAATAATGTTTGAAGATCTCGCCGTTGTCCAATAAGCGGTATCGTCCGCGAATAGGCCAAGCTGAGTAATGTTATTAGGAGAGCATGGGGTATCATTAACATATACAGAATACAAGATTGGGCTAAGTGCGGCCCCCTGAGGAACTCCCTTCTTAATAACAATCTCCTCGGAGAACTCTTCCTGCAGTCTGATTTTGGTGGTTCTATTGTTCAGGAATTGAATGATCCATCTTATTATGGTTGTGGGGAGATTCATAGAATAAAGCTTATATATTAAGCCCTCATGCCACACCGTGTCGAACGCCGCGGTGAGGTCCATGAAGACTGCTCCCGCTTTCCAACCCTTATTCAAAGCTATTTGAACGTCTGTAACGATTCTCATCAATTGATCTATGGTTGAGACTTTGTTACGAAATCCTGCCTGAAATTTAGTAAGTAAATTTGTAGTTTCCAAAAATTTGTTGAGCCTTTTAGCCACAATAGTTTCACATAATTTAGCAATGGTATTTGTAAGAGTTATGGGTCTATAATTTGCCGAAACAAATCTGCTCTTGTTTGGTTTAGGTATGAATATTGTGAAGGCTGTCTTCCAATTTTGAGGCAAAAATCCGAATTTTAAAGAGGCATTAAATAATTTAGTCAGAATTTTAAATAAAATTGGTGGGCTTCTTTGTAATGCAATGTAAGGGATCCCATCAGGTCCGGGTGCCGTGTTTCTTTTCTTTTTTAGTATATTTCGAATTTCATCTTCTGAGATGTCTGCCAAAATCTCCGTTGTAGCTTCATTTGGATTGTCAATTTTATCCTGTTCCGAAATGTCCTGATAGTGATTCGTTAATTTTCTAATTTTGGACGCTGTTCTAATTACTTCCCTTTGAATCTTTTCCGTGTTTCTGCTCATGTCCTCTCCTATTCTTTCCTTGAACTTGGAATGGAATAAATCAAGAAAGTCCCTATTAGATGAGATGGGTAAATTATCCAGCTTATTTGGCAAAGAATGACTACATTTTCTTCCTCTGTATGCAGATAAAGATTTCCAAAAGTTCTTAGTGTTTTTGTAGTAATTTTCAGTTAGGTTAGAAATAAATTCATTAATTTTACTTTCCCTAAATCTGGCTATCTTTTGTTTGATTTCTTTATGTAGCTGATTGACTTGAGTTTTAAGATATTCAGAGGGCTGTTTGCGGTATAGACGATTTATATGTCTTTTGTATTTGATGATTTCAATTATATCAGCTGGAAGTCTTTCGGTGTGTGGAATGATCTTATCATATTGTAAGTATTTTTCTAGGGCATCTTGAATAACTTTGGTAATTGTCTGATTAACCTTATCTATATCCTCAGCCGAACCTATATCACCCTGGATATCTCCCAGTTTCTCCAGCAAGTAATTCCGGTAAGCTTCCCAATTGGTTTTATTATGATTTATGGATACCTCGAAATTATAGAGGTTTTGGATATCTTTATGTTAAAGGTTAAATATATCTCTCCATGATCCGTCGGCAAATTAATTTCTACATTTTTCTGAAAGAGTTTATTCGAAAATGCTGGTGAAATTAAGATCTTATCTGGATCAGTTTCAACATTATTTACAAACCTAGTTGGTCCCACATTAACATCGATTAGCGGAGACTGGAGCAGGTATTGAAATAATTTATTCCCATTTTCATTTGTAATTGGATCTCCCATTAGTTCATGCTGACTGTTAATATCTGCGGCAATAATTAATCTGTGGAATTTAGCTAGAAACTTAAATAGAGGTATGCTTGAATTTAAATTAGATCTCGGGCTTGAATACAGTGTGGCAAGAACAATCGGTTCATTTGGTTGCTGTATAGTAATTACTAGTGGTGTGGTTTGATCATTTTTCAAGTTCTCCGGAATTTCCAGTTCACTCGCACAAAATTTCTTGCAAACAATTATAGCAGTACCCCCAGTAGCTGTTTTTCTATCATGTCTGAAAATGTTGTAACCGTCCGCTTTCAAATTAATAACTGCAGTTAATTTTGTTTCATTTAAAATAATTACGTCGATATGTTTATCCTTAGCTAACTGAATAGTTTCATATATCTTCTCCCTTATCCCATTTATATTCACAAACATAACTTTAAGGTTATTTTGCATAACTATATTTGTTGTATGCAATTTCTTATTTGCCATAATCATTCAATTCCTGGTTTGAATACTTTCTATTTGTCTTTTGTTTTTTATCGAAGGCCTCATTCCCAATGTGAATATGTCCATCCACTGATTGAATGATATTAAAATGTCTTTTAAGAAACTCTTCTGAAGGAGCTTTTATTATAGTGTTCAATCTTGCGACTACCTCTTGCGGCAAGGATAAGGTTAAAATGGACAAGATCCAGTTAGTCATCCTATTTGTATGCTCTTCAAATAAATTGTTTATTTTGTGTTCAAAATCTGTACTACTGTCTCTGTCCAGTCCTCTATCTTCGTTAGTATCCCCTGTATTACTGCCATTTTCTGTTCTGAACCTCATAGTTAAATCTGGAAAGTCTGTTTTACTTTCTATATCCGGTGGAGCTCTATAAATTTTTGTGGAAGCCGAGGTTTGTCCCTGTTTAGGTCTTTTAGGGCAAACTGTAATTGCACACATATAAATACATGCTCAATAATCTACCTGCTCCCTCATTGGCCGAAGCAAGCAGCCAATCAGAGACGCCCGATCAAGCAGCCTCCCCATTGGCCGGAACAATCAGTCAATCGGAGACGCCATAAAACATTCCATGTTAACGAAAGAGAATCAACATGAAGCAAACTTAGAGCCCCCTACCACCTCAATTAACATACATATCTCTGTGTTTGTCAACAATAATCTTCCATTCTTTATTAATGCTAAAACCTTTTTTTACGAATAATATAGTCTTGTTCAGCAGTTTCAGTGTTTTTGATCTTAATTGCAAGACGTGGAACTATGTTTTGTTGTCAGTTTGAAATGGGCCCAAAGCTGAAAAGGGCTGTGGAGAAGTGGAAGAACAATAGAAGAAAATAAATTAACATGGAGCAGCAAGTGAGTTTTTTGCAGAAGTGTAGGGAAGAGAAAATTATACCCAAAAACATGAGAATCCAGATGAAGAGAATAAAGGGACAGTCAGCTAGATTAAGGACACTTATAAGGAGGGCAGAAATGGAAAACGTGAAGAGTATGGCAGTTGATTTGAAGAAGAGGCTTAACGTGAGTAAGAAATTCACACAGATATTACAAGTAAAATGTTTAGATTTAGCATCGATATTTGTGAAAGACTGGTTAGTGAAATATTTGAAACAATGTGAAGTGTCTTTCAGTAGTAAAGTAGAACAGAGGCTTGGAAAGAAACTAATGGCATTGGGGTTGAGTGATAAGAAGAAGAAAGAAAGAATAGTGGTGATAGGGGACATACAAGTGTCGGAAGAAGAGAAGAGTTTTCTTTCTTTAGGTTGTAAGTTTAAAGTGAAGGACAGGGATATAAGATGACATGGTGCATTCTATAGAGGAGGCGTTGATGGAGGTTAAAGAGGAAGAAAACAGAGATAGATTGAGAAGGAAGGTGATGTCGTTGGTAAAGAAGGAAGTTCACAGAAGAACTACGAATTTAATAGAAGAAGAAAGAAGAGGTTACGAGAGAATTAAGAAAAGGAAGGACATAGTGATAGAGAGGGCTGATAAAGGAGGGGCAACAGTGGTCATGGATAAATTGTGGTATGATGGCAAGGTTAAGGAGTTAGTAGATGGTCAGTACGAGTTAGTGGATAAGAAGAAAGAAGAGATCATACAAGATATGAAGGAAGAAAGTAAGAAGAAGGGGATAAAGAAGTGGTTAAATGAAGATGGAAGAGTACCGGTGTTAAAAGGTTTTCCAAAAATACACAAAAAGGAAGTGAAGTTAAGACCAGTGATGGATTGTAAGAACAATTATTTTGAACCATTGGAAAGTGAATTGAAAACAGTGTTAGAGTGGGTGAGAGACAGACAAGAAACATTGGCAGTGAAAGATTATAGAGAGGTAATTGACTACACAAGTAAAGTTGTAATTGAAAATGAGTGTATTTTATTTAGTTTGGATTTTAAATCTATGTTTCCAAGTTTAAAGAGGACTGCTATTCTTGATATTGTTAAGGGTGCCATGGGGGAAGAAGGGCTGAAAGGTTGGAAATGGGAGAAAGTTAGGAAAGCCCTCAATTTAATTTGGGATTTTGTTTTTTGCAAAGTGAAGAATGACATATATAGAATTAAGGAAGGTTTAAGTATAGGGTCTAAGATTAGTCCTGTGTTATCTGATATCATTATGAATGTATGGGAGAGGAAGGTGGTAGAGAAGAGAAAAGGGAAGATTAAGTATTTATGTAGTTACGTTGATGATTGTTTTGGGATATGGGAAGGCTCTAAAGAAGAATTGATAGAGTTTGTAGAAGGAATTGAGGATAAAGAAAAAGGAATAGAGTTAGAGCTGGAGATAGAGAATGGAGGTAGCTTATGTTATCTTGATATTTTAATGAGTAAAGAAGGGAGGAGAATTAAAACTCAATGGTATCAAAAAGAATGGAATGCTGGTATTTATTGTAATAAGAAAAGTAATGTGGATAAAAGCACCAAAACTAATTTTATAAGAAATATGTTGACAAGAATTACTAGGATTTGTAGCAAAAACGTAGAAAAGAATGTAAAAGCTTTTAAGGAACAGCTATATGAGAATGGGTATAGTAAAAGGGATATCATAAAGGCATCTGTGGATTCTAGGGGAAGAGAAGGAGATGAGGAAGGAAAAGAGGTGGTATGGAAAGGCATTATAGGGTTAGGAGAGGACACAGAGATTATTAAAAAGATGTTAAGAATCAGGGTGTGAGAGTGTACAGAAAAGGTAGTAGGAAGTTGTTGGATTTGGTCAGAAGTAAAGGAAAGGATAAAGGGAAGAAGGAGCAGAAAGGTGTCATTTATTGTATTAACTGTGAGGATTGTGATATGAAGTATATTGCAGAGACGGGTAAATTGTTGAAAGAAAGAATTAAACAACATAAAAGCGATGTGAAATATGGTAGAGAGAGTAATGCTATATTCAAACATGTAAAAGAAAAAGGACTGGGAA
>JAGDQP010043166.1:0-16307 GCA_022664845.1 Lepisma saccharinum
TTTGAAGCAAGTTTGGAATCTGACAACTAGCAAGTTTGCTGCAAGTTTACTGTGTTATCTGGGTGTAGAGATATTTGTAGAGAAATAAATTGACAGAACCAGTTCATGTATTAGTTGCGTGACTTTTTTTTTTCTTTGTCCTTGGGAAAGCAGGAATAAAGATCGAATACATAGATGCGACACATTACCAATATAAAAATGTTATTCTTGTGTTACATCTCTGTTACGATCGTTGTAAACTGTAACTGGGAAGATTGATATCTAGTTCAATAAACAGGGAGCCTTCAATATGTATACTGGCCAGACGACGTTTTTTTTTTCTTTACAAGAAAGAAACTAATGCTTATATTACTCGTTACATTTAGACGCATGCACTTTTGTTAGCTTAATGACAGTTTGTTGAAGCTAAGACTTTCGATATTGAAATTGCCTTACATTTGATTTGATCTATGAAATTGCACCTAAAATTTTCGAAGGATATAAGGTTTTCTGTAACATAAATATTCACTTTTCTCTTTATCTGGAATTTTATTTAGTTATTGTTTGCATTGTCATATTTCTTTCTCTCCTCACTACAAAGTCTTTAAATTATGTCGTGCTTTTGTTTAAAACTGAGCTCCAATGAAACCTTATCAGAATATTAGTGGTAAACCTGCAATGCACAATTGAACACGGAGAAGTGACCAAGATACAGTTTTCGCAAAAAAAAGTAAGGGTTAGGTGGCGTTATTTGTCTTAGATTTTTAAAACAATAGCTCATATGCGGCCAGTGGTGCGTTTCATGCCTTGTTTACATTACTAAAACCTTACCATGGTAAACATTAACCGAGATCATTTTAGTAACGTAAAAGGTAGTTACCGTTAATGCGGGTTTCAGATTTGACCAGCGTCAACTTACGACGGTTATCTTCTTACGATAGTTATCCAAATGCAAGATGGCCGTTAAGCGCAGCTCACTTGGTGAGTTTATTTCTTTCTTTATCGAAATATATAGCATCCTAGTGGTGAGTATAGCTTTTAAAGTATAAAAGAATGATGGCAGAACTAATCTACAAAATGCGAGGCTACAATCAATTCACTTGTGTTTATTTTTTTATAATTTAATCTTCTTCCGTGTAACAAGAAGATTCTTTACTCTACAGAAACCTCTTCCTGTTTCTTTACAGACAATGGTAGAACAAGCACGGTAATCAAGTTAAGTACGATATTCTGAACGCAAGTTAGTTTTTCCCGTAAATCTTACCATCGTAAAACGTTAGTAATCTATACAAGGCATCAGCGACCGACCAGGAAACTTTTTAAAAAGTTGTGTATCTGTTTGTACGTTTATAGCAAACTCTACACAATGAAAGATATAGTAGCGCCAGGGGACTTTTCTCTGTAGAAATACACCACTGCATATGCCTACCTGTTGGTGTGAGTTTAAACGTTTATCTGTCCCATGAAATGTGGTCAATAAATGAAAACAATGGTTTAGACGCTCCATGGAATTTTTATCGTCCTATCGAATACATGGGTCCATCTGGGGCTGACAGTGTGGATTTGAGGGTCTAAAATTAATTTAAGTCTTCTCAGAACACGACTGATGAAAAGAGGCTCCCCGTTTGAATACAATCCTGACTCCTAACAAATGCTGGAAACGAGTTGTGAGTATACAAGGAGAAAACTTAAAGTTTTCGTAAATACTCAAAATAATTCCTTTCAATGGACATCATAACATTCAACGTGGAACCAGGCCCAGAGATAATATCGAAGAATTCAATAGGTTGAAAAGCATTGGTAACGGCATGTACGATCATTATCAAAATGGATACAAAGAGAAATAGTTCTGTCTAACAGGTTTTATTTTGTGTTCTATTTGTTATATTTGATGTTCACTTAAAGACATTTTTTGAGTGATCATTGTATTTCATTAGTATCAATATACAGGATTATAAATTAATCCATGCAAAAAATGAGGCTCAATTTCTAACGCGAAAACAAGAAAAAAAATTGCTTTCAAGGTATGTCGAAACATGTGTAGTTCCGAAACTGCAGGCGCTCAAAGTGAACAGGGCATCATCACAAATGGTTGGTATCATATCTCGAAAAACAATGACGTAAGTGGTGTCAGTTGAGCAAATCACAATGTCAAAGGAGTACCCAATACATCTATTAAAGCTGTTTATGATTGACGTACGAAGCTTAGAAGGGGATTTCTATACTTGTCTTATTAAATCATATTAATTCCTCGACTAGGAAATTCATATAGGTTTATGCGGCACTTTCTTCAACATAAACAGCACTTCAATTGATATATCGGTTAAGTGTGATTTGCTAAGCCGGCAGCGCTTACGTCATTATTTGTCGAGATATGAAGGCATTTGTGACGATGCCTCTTTAACTTTGAAGCGCCTGTTGCTTCCAAATACCCATGTCTCAAAATTGTCTCAAAGGAACTTCTTCCTCATTTTGGTGTTACGAATTAATTCACGGTTTATTTTTTTAAAAAATGTTATTCTATATATTGACAGAAGCAGTTCATATAATACCTGCATGACTAGCGCTATCTTCTAATTTTGTCCTTGAAAAGCGGACGAAGATCATATCTATAGCTGCGACATGATACAAATGTAATCATGTTATTACATCTATGTTGCCACCGCTGTTAACTACTGCTATATAGATTGATATCTAGTATAATATTCTGAAAGAGTACAATATGTATAATTATCGGACATCGTTCTTTCTTTTGCGCAAAGAAATTATTTCTTATATCACTCGTAAATATCAATTAGGCGCCTACATTTTTGTTAGCTTAAAGAAATTATGTTGTCCTTTGGTACCAAAGTGCCTTACATTTATTTGATCAATGAAATTACACTTAAAATTCTCAAATGACATTTTCCGTAAGATAAAGTTTTTTTTTTCTGTTTGGTTACTATTTTGATTGTGATAACAATCATAACCTTACCAGGTCTGCTTTCTCCCCTTTCATTAACTTTAGATTGCATCGAACTACTGTCCAAGAACTGAGTTCGAATAGCACCTTATTACGAGTATAAACGTATTTCTTAATATTCGTTCAGAAAGGGTAAGCTGATGCTTCTTATTATTACATATGAAAACCTGACTCGGAAAAGGGTTCAAGTCCACATTTTTACCGTTTGTTATTTCTTTGCTGATTCTGGTGTTGATATCTGTGTAAAAAAGAGAGTCCCAACTCCTGCCTCTTCTACATGAAAATCTATCTTTAAAATCCGTGTGGTTTGGAAAGGGGCCCAAATCTACTGAATTGGGCCTTTCTTCATATCAGAGCGTGAAAAAATAATTTCATGAACTTGTGCTCTTTTCCGAATTACGTATTCATATGTCTAATCATATGCCCAACTATGGGTGTAAAAGTATTTCTGTGTCCCATGAAATATGGCCAATAAGTAAATGCATTGGCCCAGATATTCTTCATGTATGCAAGAACTTGATAAGTGACATTCTCAGAAAAATGGTTAGAGGAGGAAGGTATTACAGGCTACCACTTTTATTTTTCGAATATCTCCCAAATGTTCCAAGGAATGTACTAAACAACTACTACAAATATGTCTGAGATATGTCTACTATATAATGTAGTTGCAAATTTAGATTAGAAACACATGACTATGATATTAAACACATATTTTACAAAGATGTCATATTCTTGACTTTTGAAACACTGATCTAAATATGGGCTACTCTTTAAAGTTGCCATAAATAATTAAGAAGAAATTTTATCAGTTCAAAATAATGTTCAAAGGTGATTTAGTGATGATAAATGTATATTTACAGAAGTTAAAGATATTCCTCTTTATCTGCACCAAAGCATTCTTTATGTGCTCACCTCGAACACATGATACACATAAGCCACATGTATCTCTGTGTGTTCAGAGAACATCCTGTCGTAGAATACACAATTCGTATCTTCATCATCAGACTTTTCAAGTGCAGATGGCGTATCAAAGTAACTATTCTTCTCTCCGAAACATGACAGCCTTAGGTCACCACATGTTTTCTTCAAAACCACAGACATGTGGAAGGAATCTCTGTGGTTTCGACCCAAACGTTGCCACTTCTTTCTGTATTATTCTTCATTTCCTTTCCCTTTTTCTTCTTCCTTCCTTTTTCTCTTTGGAAGATATGACCACCTTTCACTTCTGCCATCTGCTTCGAGAAAGGGGCAACGCCAGGAAATTTTTTGGTCGGAACCTTTTTGGCGGTCGTGGCTGTGTTTGATTAACCGCAACTGATAGGGGATCCGCTTCCTTCACCGGATGCTTTCATGCTCTGGAACCTACTATATCATCATCATCACAAGGATCTAGATCAGTTGCTGAATCTGATTCTTGTCTTGTGAATTCTAAAGTTCCTTGTTTTCTTTTCCATTTAGGTATATTCCATTTTTTAATTGTTCAGCTTTTCGCTCAACTTATCTAAAAGACAATGTCTTCTTTCATTTACTAGATTCCTGCATTTCCAATGAACCCATAATTGTTTATTAGTATGGGTTATCTGTTCTAACAGTAACACTTCCTCGTTTTATAAGTCGATTGCTGACTTTTTTCTTTATGACAGGAACTTCTGAAATATGAAAAGGACTTACTAAATGAAATTCCAAGTACTATTTTCTAAGAAAAGGAATCTTTTAAGATGATGATGTAGTTAGGCAAGGTAGCCCGTCTTTAGACCATGCATAGGGGTTGCTTCGGGACGCAACAGACATTGGTGGATTTATGGGGGGCATTGCCCCCCAAGTCATTTCAGAATGACTTTAAATGTTTTATTCTAAACGATAACTTTTAAAGTAATTGCCCCCTCCAGGGTCTCTCTCCTAAATCCACCCATGGCAACAGAAGTCAATACTCAGTATTATTTATTCTGTGTTTATACTGACAACGAGTGCTTTCTCTGAGGAATATAACTTACCTTATAAAACATTTCATACTTGGTTTTATTGTGTTTAGAAACCTGAAATAGGAATGCGTGATAAAACTTTTCCACTGTTGAAAACAGGCAAAATATACAAATAAATCAACCACATTCAACTCGTTGTCGCTAACTGAATTCTGCCACCACCTTCGTCCTTGGGGAACTGGTTCACACTTTTGTCACCAGTCAGCAGTACTACACAAGCTTACACAAGTCTAAAACGTCTACTAGCCCGTATTTGGACCATAGCCCATATTCGGACCTTCTCCTATACTCTTATAACCTATGTCGGCAAGTGCCCATTTGTGTTTTGTAAAACTATAGAACAGTGTTCAAAATTTGACGGTCGCCAGTCATTCAACGTTGGTGTCTAAATATCTTTATTCAGTCACCAAATTTTGCGACTTCTGAAACTGATTTTTTTTCATCTCCTGTTCAAGGCATCCTTTTAATACAAGAACTGAAAGACGAAAGGTTTTTATTATCTGTCATACTCAAATTGGTGTGATACTTATATTTGTCATTGATTCTGAGATGGACAAACCTAGCTTCTGAATCTGGTCAAAAACAGACATTCGAAATCGTTTGCTTGTGACTACCGTTGGCGACTTATTGATGGTCAGAATGAGTGGTCCCAACATAGAACTTTTCAATGCTGCAAATGCAAGGAATTGGTGGAAGGATATTGTGAAGGAGCGCATAGGGGACCACGCCTTAAACATAACTGCCAGTATATTTTTAACACTAAAGAAGTGGAAGAATGACCAATATATGTGTACACATTTAATTCTAATTTGCATTTGAACATTTTGGCTTTGCCGTAATAGGAGTAGTCTTTAAAATAGAGGTAACTTATCTAGTATTTCCTTGAGCTATGACTTTGTAATACTAGCTTTAAAATTTTTACAAATCTGATCGACATATAGAACAGTGTTTGATACAATGATCCTAATCATATCAAAACATTTTGTGTATAGCTTTTTTTCTTTTTTATCTAAAGGGCACGCTAATTAACACATAACTTTTGCAAGCGTTAATGTGCTACTGAATTGTATAATATATTAATATATCTATTATTTATTTTTTGCTCTGGGACGCGGTGGTTCAGTGGTAGAGCGCTCACCTCTTGCGCTTGGTATCCTCGGTTCGATCCCAGCTCGTCATGTGTGTTTTGTGGTGGACACTGTGTGCGTGGGTTTTCTCGGAGGTTTTCCACTTTCTTCATTCCACCAATTCTCCCATTGTTTTCCATATGGCCTGAGTCACAGTTCCCTAAAGGCTATACATCTTTTTAATGTTTTAGCAACCGTAGTAAAATGAATGGCGACTGTACATTTACTTTTGGCGACCAAAACCAGAGGCCAAGGTGCCATTTGGCGACCAACACACACTTCCCGATTTCTAGCAGTCAAAACGATGACATTTGTGCCAGCTTCTCCTAAAACGCAATGCATTCTCCAATATTGAAACTTGATTATTCAGAAACTACAGAAATGTCACTTATAAGGTTCTTGTATGTTCCCACTGCTATGATATTTGTATAGTTTAATGGGGTAGCAATGGAATATATTGGTGCAGCTAGGACTAAGAATGTGGATTTAAAGACCTAAAATTTGCCTTAGGTATAGCAAGGTTACGGCCATTATACCTAACTAGTACCATTAGTTAGTAAAGTTAGTACTATTAGCCATTATACCTATAGGGTCCCCTCCTATACCTAACTAGTACAGATAGCAGATTAAAACACAATGTCAGTGATCACATAACAAATGAATATTCGGAAAGAAATAATTATATTACATTGAAAAGGAAAAATAGATCTGCAACCTATTATAACGAGATGTTCATGCACACGCACAAACATACACTTACCTACAGGATCGGAATCTTAATTCAAATGAGGATAAGGGAGAGTTGGGGACATTGGTACATGGGGTACATTGATACTACGCCATTAGTTTATGTTAGTGGAAAAAATAAAGTGTAAGAACTGTGTGTTATGCAACATTGATGTTCGACTATAGTGGAAGTACATGGTGGTGAGACAACTATTTAACACATGCAAATACTGAGTGTGGATTTCGACGATTATCGAAGACAGAAGTAAGTTTTTTTTCTTCTTCTTCTTTTACCTTTAAACTCGTAAGCTTCTGTAGAATATATTTATTGAGTTATGAATCTGTTGTGCATTGAACACATATTTCCCTCAGTAAACATTTTTCTGTATGCAGTGAAACCAACGTAGCTCATTCATCAAGAGATTATTTTACTTCTTGAAATGCCCGTTTGGGACAGATTGGTACAGAATCGAAGCGGCACATTGGTACGTACCAATTTGTCCCTTTGCTGTTATATCAATCTGCCCCTATTCAGTACGACTCTTTTCTTTCTTGTATATTATTATTTAATTTGAGATATTCAAAAGGATGTTTCAAATACAATGAATTTCTTCATTAAAATGAATTTTAATGTACAAGTTAACTGTCATTTTGCCTAAACAGAGTTGTATATTTATTAGTAAAATTTTCATATTCTTAAATTACTTAGAAATTGTTCAGAAAAGAATGCTGATAAATGTTTTAATTCATGTATACTTCAGAATGAATCATATCTATACGTTAATGAAGATGGTAAGGTTTAAAATAGCCTGTACCAATCTACCCTAGGCCTGTACCAACCTTCCCCTGCGTGGGGCACGTTGGTACAGTTTGAAAGCCTTCTTTAAAAATGAAATTACTTAACGCATTTCATTAGACAATTTTGTGCTATGAATTTAAGGAAAGGATCATACTTTAAGAGGACTATGGGAAAATTTTGGAGCAGTTTATAACAGGTCTTAAAGTCTTTACTTTGTAAATAATCGAACCAATGTGCCTCCCTTTTCCATATAAGATAAAAGTCTTTCAAACGAGTTAAGTAATAATTGGTAGAGAATTGATAAATTACACATTTATAGTCCCAAATGGACAATTCTTTGGTAGCTGATTTAAATCTCGATAGGTATATTATATTTCTCATACTCAGAGCTAATTTCTTCCATAGCCCAATACAGTTAGCTATGAACGACTTACTGTACATTTATGTGAGATCTTAGTGAAGAGTTTTTGTCTCTACCATGGCGTACAACAAATTCATAATTCATGTATAAATATGAAAGGGCATTGTAAACTACAATGCTGTACGTTATTACTAATATGTGATGGTTCCTACGTAAATGAAATGAAAACCAATTCAGTTCAGTTAATGCAGGTGTTATCTGACCATAAGGTGCAGATTGCAATGGATCTTATGTATGTGAAATATATCCGTTGTAGTTTAGCGGAAAGAATCACTAAGAGGCTGCTGTACACTACATCATAATGACCAAATATTAGTTGCACTAAGGCCATCATCAAGTGAATCTTTCAGCACATAGAAAGAAATTGTTTTTACTTTTCAGGGGTCTGCGACATAGTATACACTTCCTTGGTTATACATATTATGTGCTTGCTCCATGATGACTCCAAGATTTCTACTTTATTGCCTTTCAGAACAACTTGATGAAAATTTAAACCACTCAATTCCGAAGTGTAGTTTTGATTTGTCTTTAAAGAATTTTATTTCTAGGTATTTTTCTCTGAAAGATATATTTTCTGTTTCAGATCGCCATGAAGAAAGCTTATACCAAATTTGAAAACAATCAGATGACATCAAGATTGATAATAATCATCACTGCAATATTCTTTTACCAACACGAGTTTGTGGAATCTTCATTCAGAATTCCCAAACCAGTTCCAGAAGAATTAAATGTACAACTTTTTACAGCAATTTCGTTCGTGCTGTCTACTCATTGTCAAAGGGAAAGCGAAATAATAAGTGAGACACTTCCACATCTACTCAATACAAACATAGATCAATTTATACAAAACCTCTACGCAAACATGAACAAACCTATAACAGTTCGATATGTTCGTTCCAAGAACAAAACGACAACAAATAATGCCTTTGAGGATTCCGATGAAAGGAAATGTGTTTTTCTTTTGTTTACCAACAGCAGAGCTCTGGAACAAATATTTAATCATGAACAATTGATTAGTTCTTGGAACAAACGAAGAAAAGTTATTGTTATATTAGATTGGAATATTGCTCTGAACGAAGGTGATCTACAATTAATGTTTCAGAAATTCTGGACAAAGAAAATCTTAAATGTTGAAGTAGTAACGATTCAAGGTAACTGTAAAGATAATCAAAAAACGGAAAGCGAAGATTGTATTATTTTTCAGTCGTACATTCCATATGATACAAGAAGCTTAATGAAGGGTCAAGAAATCAAGGAGTTTCATATAATAAGAAGAACCTTCTCGTACATCAATAACCTCTTTCAGGACAAAACGATCAACGTTCACAAATATCCACTGAAAGTGTTTGTTCGTTACGAAATGGAAAACAAACGATTTAGAAAATTCGTGAAAAATTATCGTGATGTATTTTTTACATCCATTGTGTCTCATATGAATTTTTCTCTTAAATTCTTTAAGAAAGACACTGAAAATGTTACACGTAACCACAGGGATATGATAATGGCATTAAACTCATACGCTGACATCTTATCGACTCCTTATCATATTCATTATAAATTTTCGAACTTCATTGAGTTTTGTACGATAACTCACTTTGGTCACTTTACGTTCATAACTCCAGCTGCGGCTCCAATTCCACAATGGAAGCGTTTCTTACTTCCTTTCAGCAAATCACTCTGGGTTTTGATTAGTGGTATGATTATATTTGTCATAACTATAGAACGGTTTGTTCAAAATATGGTTTCAATGAACAGAAAAATATCTCCCGTGTCCTCAACATTATTATATGTACTTTCAATAGTACTACAGATATCTGTTCCTTCACAACCTATTGGTCGGCCTCGGAGAACAATATTTATATTGTTTGTAATGGTGATAGTAATTATAAACGGTCTGTATCAAAGCTACTTACTAGGAGATATGGTTTATCCTCAATATTACCCACCTCTGGAATCCATAAAGGACATCATCGGGTCTCGTTTACCTATTGATATACCGTACAACTACAAATCTCTGCTCTCGGAGGTTTCAGAAGATATAATGAATGAAATTCTGGATAACACAAGAATAACGTACGATGCAGAAAAATCCTTTGAGATGCTTCGGGCTAAACAAGACCAAATACTTATAGAGATAGACTACATAGCAAAGGTTGCTTCTTATTTATATAGATCAAGGCGAGGTCGTCCAAAATGTCACATATCTAAAAGCTATTTATCGCTACAACTCAGTTCATATATCGTTTCCAAATTCTCTCCTTATCTCCCGAGAATGAACACTATTGTCCAAAGATTAGTATCATCAGGTTTTCAGGACAAATGGATCCAAGATTTTAAACAACGATTTACTTACAGAAATCGTCTTTCCAGAAAAGACCACATTCCGTTGTCTATGTATCACCTGCAGACTGCTTTCTACTTACTCGTGTTTGGTGTTTGTTGTGCTATCATCACATTCACTACTGAAAGTTGTTATTTTAAATACAGGCCAAGACCTGTGAACCTCATCTGATCAACGACAAACTTCGCTTAGGATCGATCCTTCGCAACTTCAATCGACCTTTCAGTGTGGTTGTAGTCACAAACACAAGTCAGGTAGGTATAGGTTACAAGGCTCACTCATCGCATCTACAAACTGTAATAACTGAATTTTCTTGCAACATTACACTCACAAATCAGCGCATCTCATTTAGTAATTTTCCGTACAGCTAGAGAATATTCATTATTAATATCTCGATGTGGATTACCACTTAGTGGTAGAATTTCTAACTGTACGAAGAAGAAGGCCAACTCAAGCCGGGACCTTAGAACGGTTTGAGATAACGATGGGTTCGAAGTGTGTAAGCTACGTTGTGTATCTGAGATTTGAGTGCTGAAGTCAGCCATTACCAACCTCGTATCAATTAGAGTGAATATCTATATCGTATGTTTACTATTAAGGCTTTTGGTAATAACATAGATCTCATAATAAGCTTATTATGAGATCTATGGTAATAACTTTGTGTGGAATTAGAGCCCTAAATGGTTACTATATTATAACCCGTGTAAGAGGAAGAGAGGATTGGTAGAAACCAGAAAATGTTCTTCACGGTTTTACTATTTGGCTACCCTGCACGTGGTTGAATGGACAGCCAACATGGGACGCCATTTTGGTCAGGTTTGTTGAATTAACTGATTGTGACTTAGTATCCATATTTTCATTGAGCATTTTGATTACCACTAAATTTTTGAATCATTTGCCATTATTTTTCACTTCAGTTTGATTGAAGGGAACGCGCATAGGCCTTTGGATATTAGTAAGGCACTATTATTAATCCTTGTTAGAATTATACTAGGCGAATGCATGAACGAGTATGATGGTACCTATTGCATATATCTTGCGATTTGATTTAGAATCAGTTTCGGTGCCACTAGCTATTGAATAAAATATGCGGTTGAATACTTTTCTGTTGCGAAATAGATCCGGAAGGAATGCCTGGATATATAAGATCAGTGATATATATTTAAAAGAAGGAACGATAATCTATTCTAAAATGCGCTGTTCATAGATGGCCTTCATAGCTACGGCAAGTGTATGTGGGCAGTTTGACTTCGTACTCATGGCTGGTGTGTGTGAGAGAGAGATATGTAGATTGAGGCATATTGTATGGAGAGAAATCACTGTATTCATGATTAATGTGCTTGTTATATATTGAGTAACAATACGATGTGTTTACGTAACCAAGTATCAAGTAATCCTGTTCATGGTTTATCAGAATTTGTCATTGAGTAATTCTCACTGTTACTGTTCGTAACCTTTTGCCCAATTTCTAGTAAGCATTAAACATTCAATCAAACTAGACATTCTTTTTTTTTCTTTGGCATTCCATAATTTGATCATGCTGTGTTAATAAGTTGTTAATTTGTATAGGTGAAGTAGCCTTGGTCTAGAGGCTAGAAGTACGCTTGGAGGTAATATTGAACTACTACTAACCTTAATTTCTGGGATCCCTAGTGAGTCCTGGCCCAAATGGCCGGATATGTGGAGGGTATTTACACACCGGACAACTTAGGGTTCTCGTATACTATATTGGTCTTGTTACCGCTAGAATTTCAGTTGAAGGATTCTGTTGTCTGCGAGCTTGTGGGGCTTTAGTCTCTTGATTTTTTCTTTTTTCCCCTGTTTGGGTACCGAACCACTCCTAACCAGAAGGAAGGTCATTACAAAACCGATTGCTCTGTAAATGGTATAAACAATGGGGTATAATATCAAATTTTCAAAACATCACGATTAATAGCAATTTATTATCAAACTCTTCGCCGGAAAGTAACTCGATCATAAGTTGAGAAGTGTTCCTACAATATTTTTCTCACGCGTTGTTCAAAATAATGTATAGTAAATTGAACTAATGACTGGTGTACGTTGGACTGTACGTAACCATATAAATAACCTATGCTAAAAACAATGTCTGTATAAGTAGAACTGGCAACAATTCAAACATTCTGTTCAGCTACTGTACTCAAAAGGGCATGAAGACAGCTTGTGAAGCGCCTGACATATTTAGTCAAACATACTAACTACTGATAGGTATTATTAGTGTTAGTTACATGGTGCTGCTTTCAAAAATCTAATGCTTTTTAACCAAAATTAGTGTTTATAATTCTCAGAGTTAAGCTACTTTAATTTCTCAACATGGAAAATAAATATATGTATATACTCATCTACTCTCTATATTATGTTTTATTTTAAATCATATAATTAGGAGCGTTAACATTCTATTCAATTTGATTTTGAACTGATATTGGACCTCTGACATTATTGGATGAAATTGTCAGATTTTGTTACATGATGCTGTAAGGAAATTAGTAACTAGACTGAAATGTAAGAAATATTTTGGTTGAGTTTATTATTAACGTCGTAAACAAGCATGTGAGCTTCCGAGGTGTAACGAATACTGTTTATAGCTACAATGAAGCAGTTAGATTTTTTCTTTTAAATCCTGCTTTTTTTTTCGAAGAAAGAAGGTTGAAGATTGCACACAACGAACGTGTTTCGTGAGGTACACATCAAACAACTTTAGAGGTGTGAGCCATTGAGGAAGATTGAGTACTTTCCTCTTTCGTGGTTATTTTTATACGTGGTCAACATTCTTTTTTCGTTTTCGACCATGGATTGCTTCGTTCTGTTGTTGAGAGTAGCAGCAAGATGGTGTCAAGCCTTTTTCGTTCGACTGGCGTATGGGAGGAAGGAATGGCGAAAAGTGGACCTCTAAATAACCTCATTTAAACATCCATTAATTCATGTCACGTAATTCTGATAATCGGCAGAGATATATTTTTCTAAACCGTATATTAATCGTAAAACTTATAATGACTTTAGTGATAAAGATTTAATGGTATTAATATTTATTAACCAGTTCGTGCAAAGTAGGAATGAAAAGCATTCCCAATAGTAGGAAGTAATATTAAACTTTTAAATAAAGAGTAATAGCGAAAATTTAGAGTTCTGGTCTCGAATCCCAACTGGTACAAGTAATACATTTTTCCTCACGTTATAAAATCGTGGTTAATTCTGTTCTTTTTATTACTAAAGGCCATAATCAGTAACTAGAGCAGTAATCTTTGAGTTAAACATGCAGCAAGTAACCGGTTTGATAGTTTAACAACGATAGCTTAAGTGGATAATAGTGGATTCGATCCAGGATAATTGTTTTAAGCCGAGAGTGAGTAAGTGAATTGGTATTAACGTCCTTAACGAGGATGTGAACTTCTTAGGACATGACCTACAGTTTTTGGTAAAGTAGGCTCCGAACTACTACATTCAATGGACCCGGGCGGGATTTGAATCCGTTACCACTCGCACAGAAATTTAGCGTTCTAACATCTCGGCCATCCGAGTCTAAACCGAGAGTAAGTCGAGGTGCGTACTAAATTGCTGTTTGGTATTAATTAATTAGAAAAAGAGACGGAACTTAACCAGTAATTACCTTTCTAATAATATCAGCAGTAGGCTTATGTTGCTACAGTTCATTTACATATTTAAATTCCAGAAAATTACTTTTACAGTTGTGTGGTAAGAATAAATAGATTCTTGCTAAATAAGGTAAGCTAATTTATCGAGTGAAAAATTCTGTGCGTGAATGAGTTTTCTCATTAAATTTGCGTTATCTACGATATTATTTCTTTTTCTTCAGATTGTTCTGTTTAACGTCGCGTCACGGCTAATTGCTACTTCAGAGCGCGGCTTGGTACGTAAACATGAAGCATCTGCATTCTTCGATCTATTAATTTCGAATATTGGAAGAATATATGTGAACAGTAGATTTTCTAAATAGGAGTAGGGTTCCCAGTATCATTTGCTTTGCTTTATTATTTTGAAGAAAATATTTTTTAAATTATTTCCTGAATTAAGTAATCACTTATGTTTGTGGAAAAGGTAGTTCAAAATAAACTAAAATTTTAAATTAATTATTACAGTGTAGACTACCTCTTTTTATATAGTTTGAGAAACTTTTGGTTTGGAATATTTCCTTTTAATTTTGGGCTGAAGCAGAACGTAAGGAGCTGCTTTTCACGGAAGTTGTCTCTGGTTATATCCATGAGATAGGACATCACTGGACGATGACGATTCCGTGACAGATGATTCTGGCAGTGATCAGCAGTGACACCAGAGAAATTTCTGTTAATTTTAGTTCAGTATCTTTTGAAATCTTTTTCTTTAATTTTTGTTGTCTTTGCTAGAAGAAACATAGCTTTTTTCTGTTGATTCCTCTAGGATTGCTGTCGTTCATTGTAGCAACCAAGGAGGTTGCTCAGATAGAGTTTCTGGTAAGCTGATCTCCGAACTACTCCCTTCAATGGAATCCAATGGGATTTGATTCCGTAAGCACGGGCACAAAAAGGGGCAAGCTTTTTGTCAACTGATGATTTCTATGTTAAGAAACCTATCAGCGTGTTACGTTTGCTATTGTTATTTTGTCCCTTTAGTAAGTTACTAAATGTGAATGAAATTTTATGTGGCTGAAATCGTTTATTTTGCATTTGAAGTGGTAATGGAAGGTTTAACGTTTTTCTAGACTTTAGAACATCCAGTACTAGCGCTCAAATAGGACTTCAATTTTATAAGCGTTCTTTGAAGTAAAATTTTCCTTTTTATCAACAGCACCATGTATTTGCAATTATTTGCATTTGTTGGGTGCTGATATCACATTTCAGGGAAGCTTAAGGGCCGAGAGACGAGCAGATTTAATTGTCTGAATATCAGCAAGTGTGACATAACGGTATACAAACATGTGTGAATATTGTTCTTTGGTATTATAAAGTTCCTGCAAATCTATACAAGATTCCATTGACTTATATAAATATTTTATGTAAAATTTTGTTTGTTAAAAATCTTCCTTCTTTCGTTTTCAATCATGTCAGGTGAATAAGCCGCACAACAATGAATTGGATGAAGTTAGAGTTCCGTACTGCAAAAGGGTCATGTCTCTCCACCCTATGTAATGAGAAAATAGCCTAACGTCCATCTGGAGCATGCTACATCTTGGAAATTCAAGACTCAACTACCAGTCGTGGAATCTATAGCATTACATAATTCTCTCTTTAAGGGAAAGAAAAAGTTTTGGATAAAAATGGCCAAATACATATCCAGATCTGCCAAAATTCCAACCCGGATTTCGATATCGGAGATCCTGATCTTCAACCCTGAGAATCGGATACCCGGATCCTAATTTCCAGTATTCGAAACCGAATTACGAATCGGAGTATCGGAATCCGGATAAAAATATTGGATCACTTGCATTCTGCCGCGCGTTGTCAAGTTTGTGTACACGTAGTAACGTTTTTTTTTTTACTGGAACGTCGTGCGAAAACAACACTTTTGGAGTCTGTGGTGTTTCACATTTATTGGTGTCTCATATACTCCCTTGATTTGGAACGTATAAGGTAAATGCCATTTCTTGCAAAAACAAACTGCTTTCGTAGACAGTGTTGTTTCATATTCCTTTGAGCACACACATTTAGCTTCTGTTTCCGATTATATTAACTAACACAGCACACATATGTATATACGCACCCATGGCCCCCACTTTGTGCACGCCTCAATTTCCATACGACTCCGTGTCCTGAACGCACAAGCCCAAATCGTGGACCGAGCACACAAGCAGGTATCTGGCGTGTCTTGAGCGCACCGCAAGATAGACTAGTTGACCTTGAAGGGCAGGAGGAGAATATTTTGTGAAAAGGTAAACTTTAATAACTGCAAATCAAGAAAAGAAAGTTGTAAACTGTAACTAAATATATTCAATAATATTATCATGACGAATAAGGTAGA
>JAGDQP010043167.1:0-16306 GCA_022664845.1 Lepisma saccharinum
AAAGGACCTTTTCTCTTTCTTTGATGTGAATACCCCCACTCCATGTTTGTTCGATTATTGCATCAAGCTATATGAATTCATTTTAAAGTTTCGAACTGTCTCTATTATCAAGCATCATAATTTTACATGAAATAAAGTCGGGCTTTAACATACAATAGATTCCTGAAATAATCGAACAAACTTGGAGTGGGGGTATTCACATCAAATCAAGAGAAATGGTCCTTTGAAGAGATTCGAAAATCAGCTTAGTTTCGGAGTTCCAGGCGCTCAAACATCTTGGTAAACTTGAATTTATATGGGCCAGTCTAGTAGTAGCTTTTGACTTCGACCCGTCACGATTCGCCCATTCATAGTCAGTTAAAACATCCATGCCCCTTCCGGGATTCGAATCCGAGACCTTCGAGTCGTTGGCCTAACCTTAGACTGCACGGCTACCCGGTCGGCTATAGGCGCTCAAAGTTACGGCACCAGCGTCACCAATGCCATCATATTTAGACAACCAATAGCGTAAGCGAGTTCGGCCTTGCAAATCACACTTGAAGTAGTACCCAATCTAAGTTATGTTTATAATTGGCAAATGCAGCTTAGAGGAGATTTCTATGCATGCCCTGTTCAACCATTTGATTCTTTGGCAATACAATCTTTATTTTGCGACACTTCCTCAGTCATGAGTATTGCTAAAATGGATGTAATGAGTACTACTTGAAGTTTGATTTCCAAAGCCGAAACTGCATATGTCATTATTTGTCAGATATGACGTCATTTTTTGCGATGCTGTCGTAGCTTTGAGCGCCTGTACTGTATAGAAAACTACGTATAATTTTGAGTTTCTTGAAATATTTTTTTTTTCTTCTTTTGATACAATTTAATCATCAAACGAACTTTGCGCCATTATTTCACAGATGTACATTTTAAAGTTCCGGGAAGTTAGTATTATTGTACATGAAATAAGGAAAGACTTTAATACATATCGACCACAAAAAGTTCTCAAATCCATAAAGTGAATTGAAATGCATTTTATTTAAGGCCTTTAGGCATCTAAGGTTCAGACCGGGATAGGGGAGGGGAAAGGATTCAGGGCCTTTGTTGAAGGTGCCATCCCTGCATTTGCCTGGTGTCACTGAGAGGAAAACCCCGGAAAAACGTCAGTCAGGATGGTCAGTCTCTGGAATCGAACCCATGACCTCCCGAATGGTACGCCAACGCTCTACCACTGAGCCACGGCGCATCGGTGTCTCTATAAAGAAAAATACGACCAGCGAAACTTGACTAATGTACTTTCTTCATTTGAGTTTGTTTATGGACTTTAGGCAGGTCAAAATAGGGATGGGGAAAGGATGCGGGAAGTAGTAGATTAGAGACTAAGTTGAAGGCACCATCTCGGCATTTGTCTGCTAAAACTGAGGGGAAAATTAAAAAAATCACTTAGGACAGGATTGAGGGCTAATGTGGTGTTAAATTATTCTTAATCCTTATGTTTACCCTGTGGATGAGTGGTAACGTTTGTTGTCTTGTAATCAGGATATCCCGGGTTCGATATTCGGTGGGAACACAAGCGCTTAAGAAACCACTTTGAAATGTAGGTTCCGTCTTTAAGACGTCATCTTTATCCAATAGAAGGGAATACCAAACCATTATTGGTTCATCTTGCCCATGGACCTTCGGGTCATTAACCTCCCTTCGGGCAAATCACCCAACACCACAATCGTTAACTGTGTGCAGTGAGTGTGTTATAGCACTTTAATTTTTCGTCAGTTTTGTAACTCTGTTATACAATTATTAATATCCTACATAATATAGGACCGAGCTACATTGAAGCGTGAATAGGGTTGCATAACCATTAAGGAGAGATTGACACTGCCCATTGTAAATGAAAGGTTCCCTAACGTGTTCGGCCTACAGCTCAGAAAAAAGTACTAAGTGTCTGATTGGAAAATCACATATTTAAACTTTGATTTCAATTTGAATTTATTTTTGAAGGCCATTAGGCAGCTTTGGCTCAGGTCGGGTGGATGATGATGGGATGAATTGATGAAAATGGGATAATCTCAACAAAACCCACTCACACAATGCTTTTCCACATGACAAGTGCAGGGATCGAACCAACAACCCCTCGCACCAGAGGTAAGGGCCACTGTGACCCCTTTAAACTTTAACATTGTTATTTGAAATATTACACAACAACTTCAAACTTAAAGCGTCTATGCCAATCACCGCTGGGAAGACTTGGTGGACTACACGAGGCCAGGATGCGGGATAATTATTATTCACCGAGCCGCCGTAGCTCAATGGTAGGTCGGGAGGTCCTGGGTTTGATCCCAGCTGCCGACCATCTTGACTAAGGTTGTCCCAGGGGTTTTCCTTAATCACACCAGGCAAATGTCGGGATGGCACCTTGAACATAGGCCTTGGTCGACACCTCCCCGAATCCTTTCTCATCCCCTATCCTAGCTTGAGCCTTAGATGCCTATTGGCCAAAAATAAAATTGAAATTCAATTCGCGGGAAAAATTACAAGTCCTACGAAGTCGCCCTTGCTATAAAACTATTTCTGCTCTTAATATCCATACAGAACTTACTTTCGGGAGGTACTTTCTGACATCGAAATATAAAAAAGTTCCTATAAATATGAGTGAAACTCCGCTTTGTTTCGGAGTTACAACGTTTCCAACCTGCGGCTCATAGTCGACGCCTGCAATGGTAAGAAAATGAATAATTCTCGATACTGTACACCAGAAACGACATATCGAATGAAATTTTCAGTTTGCAGAAATTTGTTTCTAACATGGTGGGTATCAGGAGTGAAAACACGATGTCAGCGGGTTGTCAGTATTGCTAACTGATAAAATATTTTAATTTTCAAATGGCACTTTGTCGTGTTAAGAGATATTTGCCATCTCCTAATGTTGATAAATAAAACACGTAAAACACGCGCCGCAATGTTTCAAACAATGGATAAACCACAAGATGAAATATACATGAAGATATCAAGAGTTATGTTTGAATACGTCACTAGTTAAAATGAAAACAAATAGACAAGTGTAATGTAAATTCATGATTTTTGGTTCACCGAGCCGCCGTAGCACAGTGGTAGAGCCTTGGTTTAGTCTTCGGGAGATCGTGGATTCGATCCCAGCGACCGACAATCCTGACTAAGATTTTTCCAGGGTTATCCCTCAGCCACACCAGGGAAATGACAGGATGACACTCGCAACATAGGTCCTGGCCAACACTTTTCCGAATCTTTTTCCCTTCCTTATCCCGGCCGGAGCCTTAGATGCCTAAAAGCCATAAATAAAATTTAAAATTCACGATTTTCTCGTTATTATTCCATACAATCATACGGAGTAACCAATTATAGGTCATAACCTCGACTACTCTAAGCTTGATACCAACAGCTTAGCATCCTGACAGATTTTCTTCCAGGTTTCTTGTCACACCAGGTAAATGCTGGGATGGCACCTTCAACTTAGACCCAGGCCGACTCGTCACAACCATTCTCTTACCCTATCTCGGCCTGAGTTATCTTAAATACATTCAATTCAAAAAAGGCCTTTCTAATATAATTGAAGCCCCCTGCTGTGAATTCTTTTTTCTTGAAATATAAATAAAAGTTGCATAATTCAGTGTTAAATTGTCACCGTTGGTGCTACTTGTTCCACATGCAAAGAGGGGTGAGGGGAGGAATCATTGTTACGTTCCCAACCTAGTCATTCTCTGTGGAAGAGAAAAAAAATCACACACACAGACAATTTATCGCAGAAACCGTGAAGAAAGCAAGCGGAGTACTCACCCATGGAGAGGCGCCTCCATCTGGTTTTGCGTCGTCCCTTCTTTCCCATCCGGGGAGCCGGAGGATCACACAACTCCTCGCGACATGTGACTGAGGCCGCTTCATGGAGATCCACGCTGCTCCGCTGACGTCACTTCGCGCTCATTGGACAGAGCTCCGCGTGACGTATGAATCTCCGCACACGCACACAATCACACTCTACAAGAAAGAAAAAAAGATACAGGAAATCAAATAAGTTTCTTTTTTTGTTATCATCACTGCCTCACTACATCGCGTAACTCTTGGCTACTCTGAACAAGAATAAAAAAAAATTGAGATTCAAAATATCGCGTACTCTAAGCGTAGTTGGTACTTCTTCTACGTAAAGGTAAAGCACACGCTGTGAACGGCGCATGGAGGATGTGGAGGTGTGCTCCACATATTCTCGACCTACGGTACGAAGTGAGGTGAGGTGGTCAGTCCCACGCTCGAGCGCCTTTACCTTCCCAAGGTGCCCAGGAATACCATGGACACTCTGGTACTCAATTTGATAGGAGGCTGAGTACATTTTAGAGCGCCAGGCATGATGAGAACACTGTGGAAAAATTCTCCAGTGTTCTGGCCGGGATTTGAACCCGGGACACACGATTCGTAATCAGACGCGCTACCGCCTGAGCCACGGTAACTCATGGTACTACTACGTAGGTTTGGCAAAAAAATACTTTATTTTGTATGGGTCATTCTAGTAACTTTTGACTTCAGCCCAAAATCCACAAACATCTATGTCCCTGACGGTATTCGAACCCGCAATCTTCGAGTCTTTGGTCTCACGCCTTAGATTGCACGGCTACCCGGTCGGCACGTAGGCTTAGCATTTAGAATATCATGGGATTGAACCGAGCTTCAAGTCATCCAGAATCAGGTTTCTTTTCAGTGAAGTAGAGATGGTATCTTCAAACTAAGCATTGGCTTCAACTTTCTTCCAATAACCGGTACCCTTTCGTATCTCGATCTAACATGCTTCAAAGCCATCAGAGGCGGATCCAGAGGGTGCCACGCTCCCCCTCCTACGTATAACATTATTTCAACAATTTGTCTCTGAGAAAGGTTCGTATTGATACCGGACCAATCTAGTTGATCTGGAAATTTCAATTGTGGGGGGGGGGGAGTTACCGGTGGCATATTCCATGATAAAACGTAGTAACATGAACACACTAAGTCAAAAGAGGGAAATTCCGCTCGATTTCAGCGAAAAGACTGGATTTCCATAGGAGAAAAAATGAGATATTTCCGCTCGAAAAAAAGATGAGATCTATCGTTTACCATTTCAGTGGGAAGCTAGGCACTTTTAGATGAATCTCCATCTATTGAACACCTTTTGAACACAAAAACTACGCAATAAAATGTTGAAAATGTAAAAAAAAAATGTGCAAAAAAGGAGCATTTGTTCATAAGTTGTAAGAAAGAAAGGTAACGTACTCATGAATAAAATTAAATAAAAAAAAACTCTCAGGCAGATTAAAACCTGGTACCTTCCAATTAGCTAACCCAAGTAGCATATCCACGTTGGCCGATATGGGCATATTGGATTTCACGACATGGGCCACATCTTGGCCAATATATCAAACAATAATATCGATCGACATCGATCATCGACACTGCTCAATATCGGGTATCAATACGGCTCAATATCGGTCATTGACATTGTGAATGTAATGTAATTCATATTTTTTTATTATTTTTGAAAAGTAATTTCCCCTTTTCATATAGGATCACCAACATAGACAAACCAACAAAAAATAGTAAAACACGTTAAAATTAGTAAAACGAAGTTACTACTTACGTAAAGAATACTATTTTTCTGTAGCTAAAGTTACATCACTTCGCTGTGCTAATGGATTGCAAAATTTGTCGACCACTGCTAGTTTGTAAAATAATGTTATTTTCGATGTTGTGCTTATGTCAAAATTTGTAGTTCCGCTCCATTGTAATCATTTCACGTCTCTAGATTTTTTGTGCAGAAGTTAAAGAGTACAATGGCCATGATTACAATGAAAAAGATTTAATTGAATGAAATGATGTAAAACAATCTTCCTCCTACTAAAAGGAACCTCTCTTAAGAACCACATATCCTCGAGAAAATGCGCTACTTTCTCCCGTACAAACGAAACAAAAGTGTAAAGTGTCCCCCGGTTCTGGCGGTGTACGATAACCAGCGTAATAAAAATTACAATAAATCTTGTTGGTTTGTCTATGTACTTACAGTGATCAAAGTATCCTTGGGAAAAAAAAAACACAATCAACGTTAACACTTTATTTGTCTATGTCCTTCTCTTGGAAGGACATGTTATTTCTGCTCTTAAACATGCCTCAACGATAAACAACTTCTTTGTCACCAAACAAAGATGACCAACATGAAGTTTCACATTTTATCACCAGATGGATATAGCATCGCTTCAATAAACATCGGTCTGCCCATATAGATCGACACTGATCAATGTAAACATCGGTTACCAACATGGACATTACGAACAAAACGTTTTGTAGAAAATCCATCTATTCTTCGCACAGTACTTATTATAGTTTTAGGAGATAGGTAAATTAGTGATACCGATAAGCGATGTCGATCCAACAACGATCGACGTGGGCTTAAGTGGGGCCACTCTCCCGCCTGCATTAGCGATGTGGGTCCCATCAGGCCGGGGTAGAGGAGGGGAAGGGATTCGGGAAGGTGTCGGCCAGGGTCTATGTTGAAGGGGCCATCCCGGCATTTGGCTGGTGTCACTGAGGAAAACTCTGGAAAATCCCAGTCAGGATGGTCGGCCGCTGGGATCGACCCACGACCTCCAGAATGCTTCCCCAACAATCTAGTACTGAGCTACAGTGGCTCGGTTGAGCCTGAGATGTCTAAAAACCATAAATAAATGGAAGAATTGAAAAGGCTTCGAGGGTCCTTTGATAATCTGAGACACACATTCATTTTTTATAAAACAAATTGCCAATACTGCCAACTGGTGTGGTTAGGAAAGCAAATAATTACACTAGTTTTCTATTGTATCGTATAAATGTTTATATCAAGTTTGTATGTCCAACGATATAGAAGCAAATTGAATTTCACAGTTCGTTGGCAACACTGACGACTAGGGTGCTTGGGTCACGTGACACCATTAGTACGTTTCTATTGTGTCAAATAATGTTTATGCAAAGTCTGACGCTGATCCGTTTAGTGTATGAAACCAATTTGAACTTTAAAAATAAATAGGTTGACAAAACTAACGATTGAGGTGCTTCGGGACGAGAACACCCACTTATATTCTATCTAATAATGTTTATTCCAAGTTTTGTGCTGACACGACTAACGTGATGGAAACGATTTGAAAAATTGAACTTTATAGAAATTAGACTAGCAACATTGACAACAACCGCATATGGACAGTATTTTTCTATTGTGTGATTTTGTCGAATAACGTTTGTGTTAATTTTGGTGCAGCTAGGTCTCACGGAATGGAAGCGGCTTGAGAAAAAAATATTTAAACAATGGGTTGGTAACACGGATGAATCAAGACGGTTTCGGTAGCTATGGTCTAGGTAAAATCTTTTCAACGACACGTCAACTACTTCTCTTCACCTTATATTTTAGATTTATTTTTAGACACAGACAGACGAACGGACGCATTAAGCGGTATTGTAAGGTCCCTTTCTGTCAGCTATAGTGCGGTGGCAGAAGGCAAAAATTTAGGTGTACCTTGCATTATGTTCTGCGCATTTTTTAAATTTATTTATTTATTTTCTTATTCACGGGACCTTTCTAAGTGAGAATCCGACGGGTGCCATGTTCGTTAGAGTACGTTTGATTTCGAGATGACACAAGAAAATCCTTAGAGCCAGTGATGCTTCCAGACACTGTAACTATGGCCGCAGATAGTGTTTTACATCAAAATTAAGTGGTACAATTTTCTGCGGATTCAATGGTGACGATAGTTGTGTGAGTGAATAGCTTCTCGAAAATTTCGAAAACTTATTCTACCGATAAGGAAGAAAGTGATAATGCCATTCAAAATTCATGAAAATATGAATTTATTTTTAAAAAAGTTGAAAAGTGTGGTGTAAATTAAAATGTAACTATATTATTCATGCGATCGAAAAATCCGCAGGTAGGCCTATGTACCATAACATTTGAGAACTGTGTAATGCTTGTATATAGTGCGCATGTAGTGTGAAGGTTCAAATTTGTGAAATCTTGCAAAGCTAAGAAGTTTGTTAAATTGGCACGGAAGATATAGTGTAACTGTAGGTTGAAAAAAGGAAGACGTTTCGCAGCCATATTGAATTTGTACAGCTAGATAGAATGACCACTTCATGTAAGTTTGTCATGTGACTAAAATAGACATATCGCTTGCGTATTTCTTACATGTTAGTGAAATGTAAATCAAATTATAAAATGCCTTTTAAATACGTCTATCACTGAAAAACAAAGGCTTCCAAGCTACCACTTTCTATGGTCAATAACTCAGCTATCTTTTAATGTATATAAATAAAAAAAAATCGTTAAATTAAAGCAAATATAACAATCTTTGAAAAGTTCTCCTACACGTTTTACGATTATTCTAACCGTTTACATGTAACTTTGCGATATATGATTGAAAAGTTGTTCGAAAAGAAATGAAAGTTTTAAATTCAATTATTTTTCTGGATACTAATTTTAAATATGAGTATCAATAAGTGAAGTCATATTTAATCGTGTTATGTTCTACATAATTTAGTGTTTGAACGATAAAGATTGGGCCAGTAATTTAGTAGATACAAGCTTTCAAAACTAAGACTATATGTTTAGCCTTTGGGCGCCATATTGGATAGCCGCCATTTTGGATTGTTCAAGGCTGACAAGATGGCACCCGTTGGATTCTCACTTACGATGGTTCCGTGAATAAGAAAATGCAAAAAACCATTGCGCAGACCACAATGCAAGGTTCAGTGCCTTGGTTGCTACACTACTACGCTAATAAAGGACCTAAAAGTGCAAAGTGAACATAAAGTCAGATTAATAAGAAAGAATGACTTTATTATCAGGCTCATACACAGAGGGGGAGGGGGCTGAGTCCGCTCTAGCACGATTGTGAGCCCCCTAGCATATCATAAACCGAATCTCAACTGTCAAAATGACAAAATAGATAATGCTTTACCCCCTAAACTTGGGTTGCGCCCTCTGAGGGTTTAAGCTGGTTATGGTCTTGGTTATTTTTATTTAAAATAAGCAGGGAAAAGTATTTCTGTAAACATTTGTTTAACTGTTCATGTTACATTCTACAAACATTCTACCCAATGTGCAAATTAAACTTTTTAGCCAGGGTGGGATAAAACATAACGTACGAATTTCATTAGGCCTCATTACTTGATGAGGCCTCTCCCGAAGGGAGGAGTTGGTCTACTGCTCCCACGCTGACCAGACCTGCTGGGAGAGAAAAGCCGAAGCTCTCACTGCGATCGCCACTGTCTTTTATTCACAGCAGCTCCCCAATTGCATCACGATGCTAGGTGGGCACCTTTCCAGACCCTCTCGCTTTGGAAAACCTCCATTGGCAGAGCCGGGAATCGAACACCTCACGATGAGCAGTCAGCGTTGGTAACCACTAGGCCAGCGGAGAGAGAGAGAGAGTCCCATTTTCCAATAGGAGGTTACTAAATCAAACCAATCATATTAAATCTTTCACATTAAGTTACTTCAGAAACATCACAAAAGACGCCTTCTAAATACGCTTCTTAGCTGCTAGCAAAAGTTCAAATACCCTTGTTACTTCCGTGAAAATAGTTTCAACTTCTGCCAAATAAAAATGTTCCGATTTTTCTATCTAATCTTAATCGTAACATCTTCTAGGGGGAAGAAATTTATCCCTGACAGGAACGAGAAATAAATTTGTCAGGGTGGGAAACTTGTTTGCCAAGGGGGAAACCCGGGGGCATCCTTCCGTTAATTCGCACACTGCATATTCCAATTAATTCTTTAGTTACGGTAGTAACAATTAAATCACTATAGGAAATTACAGCATTCCTTTTTTTCCTTCCGTATGAAAATATTCTGCAAGAGTGGATGCAAAGTTAAAGATTGGGTTAATGGCAATGAGGCTCTTACACACCAGAACTTTTATATTTTTATTTTAAATTTATTTCGTACCCAGAGCAACATTGACTCCTCCTCGAAAAAGAAATGTCTGGGTACGTCGCTGATAGATATCGTACAATCCGTCCCTTTCTCTTCCGCTGATTACCCAGCTAAAACAACTCATAAAAGAACAGATGAACTAATGAAAGTCCAAAGATTGAAACCCTGCCATCTGGCGTTGAAGTGAACAAGTCACGAGACGATCTTCTATTGTTCAAGACGGTCACACGCTGCTCATCCACTCACGCGCATGCACTTTTTTTTTTATCTCCACGAAACCTTCCTTGTAACTTTCTTTTTTTTTCCTAATCGTCTATTTTTGCAAACCATTCGGTTAAGAAGCTTATAGACATTATGTCAACACAATAACCAGCGAAGGAACAGCTATAAATCACAAACCTGTCATGGGATATAACCATTAAGTATCTGTCGTAAACGGGAAAATAGATTATCAATGATTTTCTGGCAGACAAAAAAAATAATGACTGGGGAAAGATATGTAATGGGATATTTTTACGTTTAATAGTTAGTTTCCTTTTGGTGAACGGTATCGTGAGTTCCAAATTCGAAGTCAGACACTCCTTTATATATTTTTGTCTGGTTATCAGCACCAGAGCTGAAATCGGGCATGGGCGGATTTATTGTGGGGGTCATTGGTTGGTGGCATTGCCTCCCAGTCATTTCAGGATTTACGAGAGAGACCCTGGGGGGAGGGGGCAATTACTTTAAGGATGGAAGCTATTCTGGGTGTTCTCATAGTCATTCTGAAATGCCTGTGGACAATGTCCCTCATGCACCCCAATAAATCCACCCGTGAAATGAAGGGTGTGAGGCAAGAACATGGTAACCCACAGTGTTAAACTTTTAAGAAATTCGATTTTTACTGATGCACAAGTCATTTTCATTGGCTGAAAGCTGATTTTTCACGTAAAGCTATACATAAAGGCTTAAAATAATTGTACCAAATCAAAATAACGAATTTCTATTTTTCATGCTGCTGTGTGGGTTACCATGTTTTATTATTTATACCATAATATTCGCTACCTAAGTCACTCAAGAGTAAATCTTTTCACTGAACTCGCTGTAAGAAATGTTTAATTTACAAATTCTTTTCCTTTTTAGTGGCAAGCTGGTGTACTGCTCCTCGTTTCCCGCCATCTTAATTGTTGGTTACCATCTTATGAATCTCAAAATGTTACAATAGGCTTACCAGAAGTAAATATTGCTGCCATCTCTGGAGCACAATTTGAAGTCGGACAACATTAAACGACGCGGTATGATTCCTTTCTATCGGGTGCTGAATATCTAAAAAAATAAACATTTGTGGGTTACCATGTTTTTGCTTCACACCCTTCAAATCAGGTAGGTCATCTTTGGTTACTCAATAACTCAATCTGACACAGACATAGGTAACCTCGTGACCTGGTCCCGAACTTGATCCAAATGACGCGGTGATCCGATCGATTAGGTATTAACCAGAGCTGAAACCAAGTCACTTTTGGTGACCCGACCTGACCTGGTAACTCGGTCGTAAATCTGACCCGCTTGACGCGGTCCAGGAGAACTGGAAATTTTCGGCATTGTATTTTTCAACCTCAAGAGACCTCCGGTCTCGGCCACACCTGAGAGAAAAATTGTTTAAGGTTAATGTAAAGCAACGATCTCCAACAAAGGATGGAAGCACTATATCCATATATGTCTAGTGTATTCATATTGTTGCACAAAATGTCAATACTGGTGCTACAAATTCAAGCCTAGAGAGTTCTAACATTCAGGGAAGAAAGTGCATAACCAATTCAAGAGTTCGTTTTTCTTCATTGTTGAAACCGCTTGATTGTTGTTGTGAATATCAAAACCTATAACAATCAAGCTCTTTCAACAATGAACGAAAAAGAAAATTAAAAATCGGCATTGATGGAACTCCAAAATTGGTTATGAATAAGGCCCGGAAGTTGAGGAAAAATCCTTTTTTTCACGATTGCCCAAAGACGAGGCTTAACATAATATATGTTTATTTTGGGTCATTGTAGGCCAGAAAATGGATTTTATTTGTCCTTTTTTTTTTTGCTTTTTTCGGCGTTTTTTTTTTTTTTGCTTATTGGTCTTTTTAAATCTTTTTATGGGTCTTAACAGATTTTTTTTTTTACACTTTATCTTTAGACAACATAGTTACAGGCCATTCTCAACTCGAATCACCACCACCTCTCAAATATCAGTTCCGGACGGTTGCCTGGGATGCCGCCGTCAGGGTGGAAGGAACCTAAAAAAAAAATGTACTTTTCTACAGACTTGCATCAAATTCTTTTTCCACCACGGAGAAAAGGGAATTTCGAAGCACTAGGGTGCCTGTTGTATGTTTAGCGCTTGATGGCGGGAACTTCGCGCAGCCCATGACGGCTGCTTTAGACTATATTGCAACTCAGAATTGCATTAGTACCCACCCCTCCCTCTATTTGTAAAATGGCCTTTAAATTATTAAAATCACTGCAATAAACTGTAAACTATAGGCTAGGACTAGGAAAGAGGCAAAAAGTCTCTTTGCCCGGGTGAAAATTTTGCCTTGGGCCGCTCCTGGAAAAGGCCCAGTAAAAAAAAAGAAAAAATAAATAAATATATAGTCGTGCTAGTCAAGGCTGCCGAATTCACATCCAGCGGCGAAGTCATTTTGTTCTTCACCTACAATTTAAAGCATAAAATATTTTAATCTTTTTTTATTACGTGCCAACTGATACACGGATCAATTATAAGTTCAGGGTGTTACGGGCCAATGTGGTGTCCTGACCTGCGGGTGTTCTCCAAAAGTGTTCAAAATGTAGGACTTAAATTGTACTACAGAAATAATGTAACAAAAATACATACTGAAAGGCAAAGCAAATCATTTCTTTGATATAGTTTTTTTTTTTCAATTGTATATTGTATACCACCAGAAGTTTGTATGTATTTCTTAAGCATTATATTCATTAAATATGTAATTCTAATTAAATTGAATCGCGTTTTTGTCCTTTCTTCCAGTTTTTAGGTCCTTTTTTACATATGTTTAGGTCTTCAACTTCCGAGCCCTAGTTATTATCTTTCTTCCCTGAAAAAACATAGTCCGGTATCTTTTTGAACACTTCCGCGTATAGTTTATACTGTTTTATTTTTCTTGAACTTTTAAAAAACTTCCTAAAAGACCGTTTAACCTTTCGTTTGCTTTCGTAAGAGAAACATGATTAGATCAATAAATACGAATATAGTCTATAAAAGCTTTTCGTGAATATAAATAGATTTTTTTTTGTGGGCATGGTTCAGCTATTGATTTTGTTGCTTCAACCAGACGGTCGCACGAATCCATAACCAATCTTGTACTTCTTCGGAACTCCAGACATGCACAGCGAATCCCTGGCACACGATAACAGACGAATACCTTTCGCTGCTTTCTGCGTTCCTGCTTCCATATCTAAACAGACCAGATAACGTCGAGGGTAAAGTGTGCCCAAGGATTACATCGAGATCGGGTTGTTTGTGAATTGTCTGGCAGCTGAAGAATCAAAGTATTACGCAAAAGTAATGGTGAAATATTTACATCAAATTTAGTAGCTAACGCAACGCTTATGTTAGTGAAAAGAAGTTGCTTGCTTTTAGATAAAGGAATCTTTTATCGGTCTTAACCGTCTTTGAACTGAAATGAATTAATTTGTATAATTAAAGACTAGAATTTGTGTGAAATTAAATAAAATGGCAGGGAATATGGCAAAATAATAATAAAAATGTCAGTCAAAATGCTAAAAGTGAATAACTAACTAACTCTATGGCTTATGGAACTCGCAAGTTCATCGCCGCAGTAACAAACATTCGTCATTGGATTCTATCCTGGGCAACATCAAGCCCGTTTTCATCACAATCACGTATTTCTCGAAGATCCATATTAATATTGTCCTCCCAATGACGTCTAGGTCTTCCCAACGGTTTCTTTTCATTCGACTTTCCAACCAGGATAGAATATAATCTTCGTTTCGCCCCCAACCGAACTACATGGCCCACCTTAGTCGTCGCGATTTCATTATTTTTTTACAACATCTGGTGAATCGTACAGTCCGTGGAGTTCTTCATTATGCAGTCTCCTCCACTCTCCAGCCATCTCGTCCAGTATATCTTTCTCAAAACCTTGTTTTCAAACACTCGTAATTTATGTTCATCTGCTAGGGTCGTACTCTAACTTTCGCAACCGTAAAGTATTACCGACAGAATAACCGTTCTGTATATTTTCAATTTCAATTTTCTTCATATTAATCGCGATGTTAGAAGCTGTTGGACTGAATAGAAATATGCGTTCCCCGATAGTAAGCGACTTTTTATTTCTTCCGTGACCTAATTTTATCTTATTACGTATGCTCTATCACCTTATCCTCAATTCAATAGAAATTTAACTCTAAAAGGGTTACTGTACAAAAATATTCTAATTAGATAACTGTATCACTGATTATTTTTAAAAATAATGGTGAAAGTACCCCTAGCTGTTCTACGCGCACGCGCCGTAAACGGCGCATCGGGCTGTAAAGATTTTCTCTACATTTTGTCGACCAAAGTCACGAAGTGAGGTGGTGTGGTCAGTCATATGCTCGACAGCTTTTACCTCCCACAATGTTCAGGAATACGAAGGACATTCTGGTACTCAACTTGGTAGGCGACTGAGGGTCAGTTCTACAATCGACTGCTAAACTTCAAGTCAGCGCTACGTTGAGGCCAAGTCTGAATTTGGCCAATGAGAGTGCGCAAAATGACAGTTGGCCTCAACGTAGCGCTGACTAAAAGTTTAGCGGTCGATTGTAAAACTGACCCTGAGTCCACTTCAGTGCGCCAGGCATGAGAGCACTTAACGCTGTAGATCACCCCCGCCATCTTGGTACGCACCTTCCATTGATTTACACGGGAATTGTTTTACTCATTTTATGCCTCTCGGCAGTAGCATATTTAAGTTCTCCTCTCACAAAATTTGTCTTGGTGGTCATTTTGACTCTTGTATAGTTTTGGTTTGTGAAGTTTCTCCAAATATATAAGTATAATGTATTATTAATAGTTTGCTATATAAATCACAATATGTTAACGGGAAATTATACTGTTCCTGTGTAAAATATTGCATTTCTATAAAATAGCATGAGTAAAAGAGAACATGACGATAAACTGGGCGAAAACAGAAGTTAAAACTATACTCCTGAAAAGTATAAGACGAGTAAAACAATTCCCATGTTAATCAATGGAAAGTGCATACCAAGATGGCGGGGGTGATCTGCAGCCTTAAGAAAAGTCTTCAACATCCTGGTCGGGATTTGAACCCCGGCCGCCTGATTTGTAGACAAATGCTCTACTACCTGAGTCACGGAAATTCCTGATTAATGTATAATTAATCATATTATTTAAGTGATTAATAATTGTTTCAGTGTCAGCTTGAGAAAATCCATAAAGAGGATACAATGGTTGTTCGTGTTTTCAAATCTTACAACGCTGATTTCATGACGCCATACAATGATGAAATTTTGCACAGCGACGTAAGTTGCGGGGTGGCAATATAATATTCCATTGTTACTTTCATATATTTTTAATATATATATTAATTTTAAATGTATACTTTAATTTTTTTTTGGATAAAAAATTGAACTTCTTTATCCTAAAATAAATACTATCCCAGCAACGATGTTGCATTTGACTGTTTACAGAACAATTTAGGATTTGGGTAACCAACTATTAGCTTGAGTAAAACTATCCGAACAGCGAAATAACTAAAAAAAAAATAAACGATTCGTATTAAAAAGTAAAGAGTAGCCTAATTTTTATGCATGACTAAAAAGGAAAGCATGGAGCGCGCCAATTGAAGAATTTAAAAAGCTGTGGCTGTTTATGAGAGCGTGTCAAATGCTCTTTTTTTTAGTCATGCATAAACAAAATTATTTTTGTACTTATTAGAACGAATTGTTTAAGAAAACTATGTCTTCAGAAATATTTTTGTTACTTTTTATGTTATAATTTACTTCAAAAATAGATTCCATGAAATTTCAATCCTTTAAGAAGAACGTAAACATACAATGCCTAGGAGCTGAACTATTACGGTATGTAGTAACGAAAAAAATATATATGTTGCGTTTGCCATCTGTCCCACGCCATCTTACAGATTTTCAATCGGAAAAAGTGATTTGCAACAAAACGTTCTCGCTTTGGATGGAAAATATGCTCTTTCTAGATGGAATTCCGTTCTTTTGGATGTAATGTACTTTCTCAAACTTGAAAGATCGATTTCTCATTGATTCTTCAAGTTTCAAAGAGCGATTTCTTATGCTTTTAAGAGTGGTCTATTCTTCTATTTCTCATCTTTTAAGAGTGGTCTATTCTTCTATTTCT
>JAGDQP010043168.1:0-16305 GCA_022664845.1 Lepisma saccharinum
GTTGAACCCGATCGGACTTATACAACGCGAGCTACAGATCACTGAACTCATCTATTGGCAAAATAATGGATTACTTTTTACTACACCAGATATATACACCAGTATCTGCCACCTAATTAAGCAAATAAAAGAATTTTGCTAAGAAGGATTTCAATACCTTTACTCTTCTTTCAAAGCATACTCTCGTGGGATAAGTCTCGATAAAATTTCGATAGATGGCTTCTCGATCTTGTCTTGAGTAAGTCTTCATCCATCGGTTTTGGTCTCGTCTCGAATTACACATGTCCGTTTCGGGCTCGTTTCGATTTTCAAGGTAACATCGATACTAGTTTCTGTCTCGGTACCGTTCCTAGTTCTGAATAAAGGACTTTATGTATAGTGATTACTGCACTGATTCCAAATAACCAAGTATTGTATAGTAGAAGTGAACAACAAATACTTCATATGTATGAGCTCCGTTGTTTCTTTATCATGCCCATAGCCGTCTCAAGTTTGAGAGATGTTATCCCCATAGACACGTACAACTTTTGCTAAGAATAACAATGATTAAAGCAGACGAAGTCAACATCATGGGCACAAATCTAAAATCGTCTGGTGCGGCTTTTTATAAATTTAAGATATGTAATATCTAAGATGACAAGATTGAGTACCACCTGAAACAACTTGACTGATTTATCATTATGCCGGCTGGCTTGATTCAAGGTATTTCCTTAGAAAGCACAATGAAGCACCAGAATGTTCAGATACTAACTACTGAGAATGGTATTGCCGTTTAAATTACAAAATAGAAATACATAATAATTAAAAAACTTTCTCAAAGTTGAAAATTAAATAAAAATCTGAGAATCAGTGGAAAAGTCCTTCACAGTCATATAATTTCCCCTTCTCTATTACAGTCTCTGCTGCTCAAATCTTAACTAGTTTTATCTCAATTCAGAAAATGGAAGAAGATGATGAAAGAGAGAAGAATAGGACTTGTTACCTTTTACAGAAAACAGAAGGATTCCAAGATAAAGAAAGAGATGGAAGAAACTGCCTGAAAATTAATCCAGCCTTAAACAGAGAATTAATGTTTATGCTTAAAGGCTTTAAGGAAATGAAAGGATGAGAAGAAAATAATTACGCAGGCATCTTGTAAAAGACACAAAGCCACACAAAAGGAGTAAAAGTTTCAACAACGCAAGACACGGATATATATATACATATTCTGTATTCACTTTCTAGCTGCTTATGTTGTGTCATATTCTCCCAGCAAACTTGAAAGCAACACAAACGAGATAGAATCATTTTTCAAGTGTCAAATCATTTGAATTGTACATCCACAAACCATTTCGAGCAACTTACTCTTCTGTCTATATCTCTCTCCCTTTCTGTTCAACGCCATCTTACGAGTTGTTGTCTCAACTACCATCAAGTGGTTCTACAAACTTCTCATGCATAATTCATTATCCAATAATTCAGAGTCTTCGCCTGAGGTCCTCTGTTGATAAAGGAACAGAAGACGGTATTTTGTTCTGCAAGAAATCCTCCTCTTGTTTTGGGGCTTATACCATACCATAGTCACAGCTTCTTGGTACAGTGCTGCCAACTTTCTGAACTGTAATTATGCCACTAAATTAAATGCGTATAGAATCTCTTTAAAAAATTACGTCAATATTTATGATCTTCGCATCAAGAGTAACTGTCGAGAGAATGAAATATTCTGTCTTCTTTAATCATTCTCCTTTTACTCATTTAATTTACGTGGTTCATTTGTCATCCAAATGTGTGAGAAAGTCTTAGGGATGACATTTCTCAATGAGTATACTTCCCTGGGAAAAGTCTGTGGAAGATAGGATGAGGAATCTTCAATCAGGTTTTCAGGCTTGATTGTGGTAGAATGTAAACAATATTCAGTCATTTGCTTGAAACGTGTTAGATAGGATATTAACAATGCTGACGACTTCCAGGAACGATACTGACGAAAATCAGAAAACAAATTATCAATCAAGAATATTACAATGTAATAGGCCCTATTTCGGGAAATCTGTTAACTATTATTAAGAGTTTAATCATTATTAAAACCATTACATGGTCAAAATTATTCTTAGACTATTTTATCTTTCAAACTTTTGTTCGTTTCATAATGGAATTCACGTTTTCATATATTTTATTATTTCTGTACTTTACGCTACTTTCCAGTTTAAGTAGAGTAAGTATTTATTTTCTAGGAGCTGAATCGAAAGTTGCTATTTCCTGTGTTTTGTTGCTTATCGACAATCTCAATATCATCCATGCAACAATCAGTTTGTATTGATTTCCTCTATTTTGTAACTGGTTTCATTTTGCCTGTTCTCCATTTTAACTTTGACAAGTTATATTTACCTTGTTACAAACCAAACTGTGTACGAAGCGCCAGTGGGTTGGTTACATAACTGTGGTAAAGCGTTCTCTTCCAATTCGGGAGATTCTGGATTTGAATCTAGCGGTCTGTCATCATTACAGAGGTTTTCCTGTCATATATTAACTTCAACCTAACACCCGTCTCCCTCCCCACTCATCTCCCTACTCTATCTTCAGCTGAGTCAAAGCTGAATAAAGGAATGTCAAAAGTAACACAAAAGTCGAATTCAGATATTTTTTCGACGTGTGACTATTTTTGGTACACTTTATTCATATACATGATGTAATTTTCGAAAAGAGGAACCATCTTGTGTCTTCTCAGTCTTGTTTTGTTTGCCCAGATGATTAAATGACTCATTGCTCTTCTAGCTGAATCATTGCTCCTTGATGAATTATTAAAGATGTACTCAAATATCATGAGAGACTACAGGAACATCAACAGAAGAAAATACCAAGAATTGGAAAAAGAAAAGTCTGTAATGATAGAAGGGAATGTGGGGAAAAAAATTAGAAAATTTGGATCTGAAGAAACCAGTGTTTTGCCTATGATTGTTACGAAATATATTTCAAATTATAAATTCTACTTTTCACACCGAAAGTATTATCCACAAGTATACAGACTTAAGTGTCAGTGCAATAATATTTACAAATGTAAACCGAAAAAGAGGTACGCTATTAATATGCGATTAGACAAATATATAAAGGATATAATATGTGCAAATGATAAAGCAGCGTTGATATTATCAAGGCATCTGACCTTCAAGAAAAGTGAATTCATAGAACAAAATCTGTTACACAACTACATTTCTGATATAGACAATCATAAATATGAGACTTAGTAGATATTAAAATAGAAACAAAAAGTAAACACAAAAAATCGTAATGTAAAAAAGATAATTAATCAACGTGCTAAAACAATATTACATTAAGTATCATTACATGTACCACTTTATCATTTTGAAACACGCATACATTGAAAATATATATTGTGTATAGTGTAATGCAATTTAAATCACACTGTTTGTTATATATGCACTATTTGTTCTCCCAGATGACGTCAGAAGAAGTGAACCATTAAAATAAACGGATAAGGTCAAATATTTATTGGAATAGAGCCTAGTTTTAGTATGAGTTGAGGTTTCAGTCTTAGAGAACTGAAACTGTTACGATCTCTTAGTTTGTTGTTAAGCCAAGTATTTAGCCTTGTCATCCTATTTTAATAAACAAGGGAAGCAATGTTTTTATAAACAAAACCGAAACGTCCCCGTATAATATCAAATGTTTCTTTAAGCACTAATCCAAAAAATAAAGTAAAAGTCATAGTTCCCGACTCTTTACACGATGAGGAATCAAAAGGTTTATGAATTATCTCTGTCTGACTTGTAGCTCTTCAGATCTAAAGGGATATAGCGTTTCCTTTTATAAATATATGAGCGCAATGGAGAAAGCTAAACAAATGAAATGGATCTACCAATTTTAGAATCAAAATTATAGTTTTCCACATCTTTTCAGACCACAATGAATCCAACTACAGCTCTGTCTGAGTTTAGTTCCTAAGATCTAGAGGAGGTGGGGGCAGATGAACAGACAGGATAAACTGTACAGCTTCCCTGTACGGGTGCGATAATAACTAATGGATACAGGGGCTGCACATTTCAGTGCATTAAATATGCATAATTAATTTTCTGTGTACACTTTACAAATATTCCTTTAAAGAAACTGTAATTTACATCCTTTATACCGATTCATTGCATGTCTCAGAAGTAATAAGAAGCTAAATAAACTGGTCGTTGTGTATATCAACCTGACGTGCAGTTTTAAACAAACAAGACAAAATAACATTTCAATAAACACCGAAAGCACAGCATATCTAAACTGGATCACAGATATTTTACAAAAGTTTCAAATGAAGGAGTACATACAGTAGTATTGTGTTTTTGTGACATGCCTCCCCACAAAATGAATACATCACATTTTTTGTCTCATATCCTGCCTTTATCATCAGTATGTAATGTTAAACTGGAAAGTTAATTTAGTTCTGTTGACTTATTGCCATTTTGCACAAATATTTTACCCTTGAGATTGGAGAAGACATTCTATGCGCAACGAAAACTTACATACATGACTGCACATAACGAAGACAAACACTAAGGGGCTAAAAGGGGCAACTAAGAAGGCATGAAATTAACTCCATGCAGAGAGACAAGCGGAGAAAAGGGGAGAATAAAGTGGAGAGAAGATAAAAAACCGACGAAAGAATATAATTAGGTAATTAGGTTGATGTATGTGCGAAGGTCTCTTTTCTCTGTAAGTGCAATATTCTTTCAAGTCATTCAGAAAACTGCTATTTCTCGTAAAGAGAAAAGAGGTCTGACTGCAATAAGTTTGACCTCGGTTTAACAGTTCAGGACATTGTAAAGCTAAAGTGGTCTAGTAGAGTAGTGAGAGGGGCCGCAATATATCCATATTTTTCTTTTCTTCCACACAAGTAATAACAGTTAATTATTGACTAAGTGTACTAAACCGTATACTTATTCTTTCACATTTACTGGTCATATCTAATGATAATTGGTTTTATTCTGTTTACTTTAATCTAATTCTTTTTAGTAAGCGAATGTACTCATCAAAATTTCTAATCCTTGTAAACTGTTGGCTGCACGTGAAAGCTTTTCCAAAACAGTTACAAGTGTTAGTCTTTATAAACTTTGCTATACTTGTTATATGTGTATATCAAAGTTCTATGATTTTTAAAATAACATAACTGTGTACATCATTCGTAATATTTCATCCCACTCACAAACCTATTTACTACAGATTATGATAACTGAGCATCATATGTATTATACAGAAGAAGAAAGGCAAACGTTTTTTTTCCTTCTTGGCAAAGACCTTCTCAGGAAGTAGTGTCACCTTCACTGCACTGTCATATCCTAACCATGTGTTCAAGTACTTGATGGACTACAAATACCCATTCAAAAGCGTTGGTTCGCAGCTAATAGGCTTATTTAGGAAGTAGTGCGTTAGATCGCTGCTGATTTAATTTTCGCCTTGATCAACCTTGCTTTTCTATCTTTTCCTTTTCAATATTTTACAGAATTCACGGACACATTGTTGAGATAGCGTGAGCGAGCGAAGACGAGTTAGATGAAGTAAGGTTAACGCTATGCAAACACCAAAAAACATACATTCTTTCCAAGGAACAGTAACAGGTTCTAACTCAGTCGCTGTTGATTCATGCTCTGTGCTGGTGTGGTTTCCGGTGATATTTCTCTCCTGAGACGGACGTTAACAAAGAAATATAAAATTATGGTTTATCTTTTCAAATGTCATCTAAATATTTAATTAGGCGTAAAACAAGAATATTTCATGTTTATTAATGCTCAGTGAAGTATGTATTAACTTATTAATTCATAACCGTCAATATAAGAAGAAAATTAATTATTGTTCATTGGTGTTTAGTCTAATCAAAGTAAAGAAGAATAGATATAGCTCTATATTGTAAGTAGTTTTGCCGCTATAGTTGATTATAGCTAGTAGAAGTAGTTATAGCTCTATATTGTAAGTAGTATTGTAAGTAGCTCTTGCCAAATTAAGTAGTTGTTTGTGTCCTGGCCCTTCGTTTTTCTGTTCCGAGTAGGATCTCGATTTTGATTGGTTGGTTGGCGTGAGCGGTAGTTCTTCATGATGGATAGACAGCAGAAGCTGTAATTTGTAACGGCTGCATATGGAAATTGGCATAATAAAGTAAAACCGTTGAAACAGCCATAGATTTATACTAAATGTTGAAGCAGCTTCCACGCATGAAAATTATATAATTAGTTGCTGCTCTCACTTCATCAGCAAGGTGAAGCAGGTATTTTCTACGTGCTGCAGTTTCGGCGTCTTTCACCCTTCACATTGTCTTCGACCGGGAGTGGACGAGAAGGAGCATCTATATTTTAACTGGGCTAAAGTATAGAATATCTACTACGTTTTTGAAAAGTAAAAGTAACCTATTCTTTGGGAAATAAGTATGTGAAATCTTTTCTGTTTCTTCTGTAAATGTTAAATTCACCCTTTTGTTGTGTGAAATTAACAGCATCTTTAATGCTCATTTTGATGTTCAAGATTCTCTTCAGAAACTTGTTTCTTTCCTCCAAGGAATTTAGCAATCAGTTTTTGCATTGCGTTTGTCATCTTAAAAATAAAAATAAATTACATCTTACAAGATATTTTCTTGTGTCAAGGTTTTTATTATAAAGTAGGTAGTTTACAATTACTGTGGTATTGCTAGAAACGTTCCCAACCTTTCGCCGTTTCAGTACGCGAGTTGATATTTCATGTATATCTGAGAAGGTAATTGCAGATGAAGTTAAAGGTTCATATTTTGGTGCAATGCTTCAAGAATGTTTAGGGAATAGTCAAATTAGTTAACTTTATCTAAATTTCGTGATAAATGTTAACTAGTGCGTGGCTGCGTTGAGCCTTGTACTATTTAGGGGCCTAGTTGCGTTAGGTCACTAAAACAGCGTTTAGTGTTCTGCTTTCCTGGGATATGTTCTCGCTTGCTTCCCCCCTTTTTGGAGATAATTTTTCTCCGTGTTTTAGCCTTCTGTTCTTGGAAACTTTCTGCGTTTGGGCACTTCTTTCGGGCTTCTTCAATGCATGCTTCGTGATCTAGACTAGTGCATTGTTCTGTCTTCGATGTGGCTGAAGCAGGGTGCTGACGGGTAGGTACCATCCTTGTCTTCAGATCCGATAGCGGTTTTTTTTCGTTATGTGCCCTCTCCTGTGGCGTAATATAGGCTTGTCTCCCGGGTAGGTTTGACCACGTGATGTGAAGTACGGGAAGCCCCCTTTTTTGTAACTGAGCACCGCGGGTCCTCTTGTTTGGTTTTGAGTCTACATGCCTTCGAGGAACGAGATAGCATTACAATTCTTAGAGATAAATGTGTACGTGTGTGAACCTAAATTACCGAATGAAACTATTACAATTAGATGATGGATGCAAATAGGGAAATGATCTACTGGTAGTGAGGACAGCACATGCGCGCACACCTAGAGTACGTGGCAGTTGTAATCGATTAATAACAACTGCATATCACGTTCTGTACAACAATTTGTCATTCAAAAGTTTTGCATATTTAATAGAGCCCCTCACGAAGAGCAATTATCTGCTGAATAAAGTAAATTTAAAACCCGTAGAAGGATTATGTTTGGTGTGTGTTGCTTGTACTGAAATCGAAATTGTTTAATAGCTACAATGGTTACGAAAAATAGAATGTTTTCCGGTTAACTTAAATGTTTAATATAATTCTTTCCCATCAGTAATATTAAACTTTAATAAGAAGTTTATAACATAGGTGCCTCTTCTTTACACACAGGTACTACAGTAGCACTCATTCCCCATAGTCTCGTGGTAGAATTAGGCAACTACCCAGGTTTGAGAACACCCTATTTCTTACCAAAATACCAACAAATTGGGCATGTCCCACGATCTGGCAACGCTGGTTTCAGCCTAATTATCCAGGCAATATTAATCGAAAACCGGCATCAAGCTGATCCAGCTTAAATATATTGGAGCAGCCAATCCGTACCTAATTTACATCCACGTAATTAGATAAATGCTCTAAGCATTGTGATCATATCACGGTTTTGAGATGAAGAAGACAATACAATTCTTGAATTGACCTGAACGGAAATAGGGCAAGGCACGTAATCGATCCAATTTGACTTCTCTCAAGAAGCCAGATCAAAATGGGCCTTTACAAAAGTTGTTCACTGATTTTACGTTATACGCCACTGCTCACAAAGTTGTCTCTTAATGCAGTAACATTCTCAAGTGAAAGCAATTAGGGAGAAAATTAAAGAATAGACTTTAAAATTGCTATTTAATGTTTATAAGACATTGCTGTTTCGTTATCGAATCTGATTTAAAAGAAATCACTTTACCTTTTTATTTTTGTTTCGTTTTAAGAATCTAAAATATAATCACCCAAACTAAAGTGTTACTGGGAATATAAAACCAATATACATATTCACCTTGTTTTGTTGGAATCTCGAGTGAAAAACTTAGAAGAGTTTTGTAAATATATTCAAAACATATATTGATTTTTTATAATAAAATCAAAATCAAACATTTCAGTTGAAAACGTCTTCCGTTGGACTTGCACAGTACATAAATATTTAATTTATAGACATTGGTTTTACATAACGTAGCGCTAGACGTGGTAAAAGATTGAACAAATTCACTTTCACTTTCTTCATGGTAATTGTGCCACAAGGAGAAAAATCCGAAACTGCTTTCTTTCATCTTCTTCTGTTGAAAAGACCGAACAAACCAATAAGCAAAATTGGATTTGGGGCAGAACTGTGGTTTCCAGTTGTTCTCCAATTTTCATAAATTAAGCCTCCCAGTGTGTTTTGTCAAAAGTTTCATGTATACGTAAACACTGGGTGAACATTGGAAAATAAACAAAAGAGTTCATAACCACTGTTCAGACATTATAGTACGTACATCTTATATTGTAGATGATAGGTTAAAGAAACTCTATAGTAAAGTCTTTGTTTATTTTTGTTGGAAGTTCAAAGATCTCTCAACAATATTTCGGAAAGAGTGGAATATAAAAATACCACGTTTATTTGTATGTTAGTCTGTTAAACTTGGAAGTTATTCATAGCAGAGAGTCAATGTTAAGGAAGAAAAGTATATGTAAGTTTCTTGCACTTGTCATGTTGGCAATTACTAACCTATTAAATCACCGTACTGCGTGTATCAAGCCACCTTTTACTCTGGGGGTGTACTATTTATTTTTTCTGTGTTTATTTAAGGATAAAGAAATGTTACATATGGTTCAGGACATTGAATCCCAATCCTAATTGGAAGAACATTCTGTTCGTTGCAAATGTGATTTAGAAGCAGCTTTCTCGAACATTGACCCAGACGGCATTTCATTCCACTTTGTTCTATACTTATATATACATGTAATCTACCCTTTGTTTTGTTGTTTCTTATTTGTAACATATCTTCTTTGTATATATTATTGCTATGTATCGCACCTGTATATGAAAAGGAAGGAGGGGAATTCGCAGTCTTAGTTCCGTCAAAATTGAGGGTAAATAAATAAATAAGTATATTAAGCACTTTGAGGTTTGCTTTAGTTAACTAAGATTAGGAACATGTAACGAGTCACAATTGCAGTTGAGCAGAGCAACAGATGTTTTATGAGAAAGTGTAAGTAATACGAATATGAAATATTGGTAACAGAAGTGGAATGTTACACTGGTACAGTACGCTGCAATGTACTGAAAACAGTAACCTTCTTTTGGATGTCAAAAGAACCTTTTGAAGACCACAAGAGAAACAATTTTAATCGCTTGTTTTAAACTTTTTGTCACTTACAGCCATTATTTGAAAACTTCCTTGATAAAATTCTTGTAGAATCTTTTACGAAAGTTAGAGATAAATGGGTTTCGTAGCCTAGGATATAAACAAAAACGTTTGGCGGAAAGCGTGATCGTATCCTATGTAAATTACAAAGAATACACAGTAAACTCATAACTTTTCTAACTTTATGTTAATAAAATACAATAGGAAAATGAGTAAATTTGAAAATTTATCACTTTTTAGTAAAAATAAATTACATTTTTACCAGATATTTCTTGTGTCAAAGGTTTCATTGTGATGTGGGTAGATTACCATCACTATCATTACCATTACTACCATTACCATCAAGCTTCGGAATGGCGCCTTCTAACTGAGCCGAAACCGAAAAAAGCACGTCAAAGTCGATCAAAAGTGAAGGTGATGTTGACAGTTTTTTTTTCGATTATCGTGGTGTTGTGCACTCGGAATTCTTGCCAGAAGGTGATACAGTAAATAACGAATATTATCTGAGCGTTATGCGGCTTTTGAGAGAGCAAATTCGTCGAAAAAGACCAGATTTATGGAAAGAAAACTCATGGATTGTGTACCACGATAACGCACCATCTCACAAGGTTATCATTGTGACAGAATTTCTGGCCAATAACTCAACAAATCTTATCGAACAACCACCGTATTCCCCTTCTCTGGCTCCGGCAGACTTTTTTCTCTTTCTAAAACTCAAATTACCACTTCGAGGCACCCGTTTTTTGTCGATAGTAGACAGCAAAGAGAATTCGCGGCGAGTACTGAAGTCGATTCCGGAAAATGCGTTTAAATTTTTTTGATGATTGTAGTATTCGTTGGCATAAGTGTATTATTTCGGAAGGGGCCTACTTTGAAGGCGATACAATAAATTTGGATGAATAATGCATGTTTTGTGTTTTATTGACCAATTTCCGGTATTTTCTTGACAGAATGTATATCACGCTCCTACAGTTTAAAATATATCGAAAAAATTATGGAGTCAAATATGAATAACACTGTTTATTATCTTACATATCAAGCAAGTATTTTGCCAGCATTTTCAGTGAAAAATCAAAACTTGGCAGGTTTAAGAGAAGTTTTGCACAGCTTCTATCAATTTTTTACCCTAAAATATTTAAAGTTGGGGGTGCTCTAAAGGATTTGAGGGGTGACACCCCCACAGGGGGGGGGAGCTGGCGGAATCACTAATATCAAGTCACAAACAGTATAAACTACTTATTCATGATGTTAATTTATGAGACCGAACATTAATTCACATTGAAAGTGGGGAAAAATTCAACACTTTCCTAAAATGTGTCCCTTTGTTCTTTTGCATTTCCTAATGCACGTACGCGGAAAACGCGGGCAACTAATAATGATCTAATTGAGCATTACTTCCATTTGAATATTTAAATTTATGCCCTTTTGGAAACAATCAATGTGCCGTGCCGTATCACAACCTGGAAGCCGATGAAAAACTTTTGAGTATCATATAATATTACTACTACTGCTACTTTTAATACTGCAAGTATACTTCTACTATTTCCAGCACCGTTTCAGTATTACCTCTTCTTCCACTGCTATTATTACATTAATGTGTTTAAAGATCTTAAGAGTGATCATGATACGTTTGGCAAGCATCGATTCAGTCGTTGTGACCGGATGGACGAATACGAGTATGTCCCATTATCGAGATCACGCTTATCATACCAAAATTCTAATATATCTCTCAGATAAACAGGACTAGCAACGTTTGACATAGATTTCCATAACAGTGTGGATTTTTTAGCCGACGGACATACAAAAAGAATTAGACCTTTATATATGTATATGTCATGTATATACGCAATTAACTCCAGTACGAAAATTGAAAGAAAGAGATTAAGAATCTTATTCGTACTCGTAAAGGAGACGGTCTTCTTATTTTTATTAAGTTTAGGTCGGTCGTTGTTTTTACCTCCTAACAGACAAATTAACTCCAAGATGACATTGATGAACTGTGATATGTCGCAACTGCAATTTTTACGAGAAAAATCAGACAAAAGAAGTGCCTCGCAGATTAAGAGATTTTCAATCCACGAAGAAAGTAATCTCATTCTCACATCTGTAATAAAAAACATCTTTTGTGAGATAAGAGCTTTAACTACTTCGCTTCCCAGAGATTTATTGTTACTGATGACACGAATAGCTCTGGAACAATGATAAAAGGAATCTATTATCTGCGAAAAGAACAAAATTATTGTCTTGGGAGGTGAGAAAGAAGTTGAACTTTTTCACCCTAAAATATATCCTTTTTCAAAAGAGAGAAAAGCAACAAGGATCTGTAAAGCTGAAACAGAATCAAAGTAGTATTCATACGCATTAATAAGATTGAAAATTCATTCACAAAATCTTTCCGTTTAATTTTGTAGGTTAATGTACTTTCAAATACTAACAGTCTCAATTTATTAACACACAAGGGGAGATAAAACAAATCGTAGAATGGGGATTCAGGAGTTGAGTAACCCGAATGATAGTTTTAAGCCTTATACTATTACTTTTTACAAAGTAAACATATTACGTTTAATGCTAATTTACTTACCGTATTTATTTCCTCATACACATTGTGAAACTTGTCACCCCGAATTAAAAAGAAAACAAAAAACGGAGCAACATAAAGTCTTGTCCGTAATTAAATACATCTGTATTAATGTTTGAGAAAATGTTGACAACCAACATTTATAAAGATTTGTGTGTGACATTAAGGCTCGCGAAATGGACAGCAGAATTTTGTCATCAGAGAATCTCGTGATATTGAAGGTCGTGCGTCGGCATCAATCACAGAGAAAATGTAGTGAAACAAATTATGATTTCAGATAGATACCGTAATTGAGCATTTCGTAGCACACAATCAATTGTGACGTAGCACCTCATATAAAAGTCTACCTAATGGCTGCTCAGAATGTTAACACAAAAATTTAATCAGATGATCTGATGATGTCAGAATCACGTTTGAAAATGTTTCAGCAGAGTCTAGATTTTCTTTGTGCAGATATATTACAACAGATCAGATGTGGATCCACCATTTTGATGCTGAATCTAAAGGACGTATAATCTGGGAATGTATCTCGTCTTCTCTGTGAAATAAGTTCATGTAGCATCATCATTTTCAAAAGTATTGGTCTTGGTTTTCTGTATTGTTAATCAAGTGTTAATGATGATTACCATCAGTGTCGATAAACAATTGCAATACACAACTGATAGTAAAATTGTGTGAAATAATCAAGAGTAAACGAGGTGGAAATCTGTCGAATTGAGTGGTATAACACCGCAACCAGGCATGTAGGAAACGCGGCTACGGGTGGGACATGCCCCCCCACCCCCGAAACTTTGACAAACAACAAAAGAGAGGTAAAAGCACTAAAGAAAGGAGAAAAAAAGATAAAAAGGAGAAACGGACGAAATAAACAACCCTGACACACGCTAAATGTTAAACTTAAGAATCATTTGAAAGTTCAATCATAAAATAAGTGCAAGTGTTTGCGCAAAAAATCCAGCATCTTATGTTGCTCATTACCGCCTAGGACGCAGTGTCTGCCCTTCTCTTTATATAAGCAGACTTACGTTTTTGTTTTCTTTGCAGAATCTTTCGGAACTTCTACGAACGTGTTCTACAGCCACGAGCGACTCATCGCAGTATTGCCAGAAAAAGTCCTGACGTCGAGAAGTTCGAAAATTGTTGATGATTTTCTTTTTTAAAGAAGATGTGAAGTGGGATGAAAATTCTTTATCTGTGTACTAAGTGTTGCAGGCAAAACTAACAGAATACCTAAACCTCTAACCAATAGTAGCAACAGCTATTCTTCGTAAATAGCATTTATCTTGAATACAGTGTTCTAGGCATTTTTCGCCATTCTAGTAATAAATATTGTAAATTACATGTTAGTTACTTGGCTAACCAGGCAGCTCTCCACAATGGTCCATCATGTTCTATCTAAGCACAATACCATCTATGAACAAGTGTCAGATGTATTTATGTCAATACTGCTATAAGAGCCCCCCCCCCCCCCACACACACACTAGAACCGAGCTGTTCCAGATCTCTCACAAGATAGTTCCAGCGTAAGAAATATGACGTCTACATTTGGACTCTTGAAGTTGATGATGATTTCGATTGGCTAATGCTTCGATGAGTTCACAAGCGAGAGCACTTTGTTTGAAGGCTTAATACTCCATTTGTCGCGGAGAAACATAATCGCCATCTATTAAGAAATAGCAGATTCTCTAGAGATTCTCCTTGCCAAAAATGCCGACGAAGGAAAGTTGAAAGATCTTGCAGAAATTGAGTCCTATTGAGTCACTTTTGTTTCGGAACCTATCAATAAAGCATAGTACAACCTGTTGTGTGAAAAATGCGGAACCAAACAAACCTCTCGGTATCATAGATGTATTGGATGCATGTGACCCAGCATTCTTCCCGTCAATCAGCAAGCTTCTCCGAATTTTCGCTTTCTTGCCCGTTTCAACAACGTCGGTGGAGAGATCCTCTTCTTCATTGAAAAAATCAAATCATATCTCCGAAACAAGATGCGTGGTGAGCGGTATACAGGACTTTCACTCTTATCCATTCTTTTCCATTTATCACCTGATGTTGCCAAGGAGATCGACGTTATAGCTACCTGCGGAGGGAGGAAAATACTTCCTTAAGAAAACTTTCTAAATTCAGCTACAAGTACTAATAGGAATAAACAACTGTGGCTGTGAATATTGTTATCATTAAGTAATAAATTTATTTTTAATGGTTTCAGTTGTGTCGTTTCCAGTTATAACCAGTAGGCCAATGGGCTTTTAAGCAAGAGTCAACAAGAGTCAAGCTCATGTTCGTGTTTGCCATCTTATAAGTTTTCTGTTGGAGAAAGAACTTCTATGTAATCTATGAGCTGGTACGTACATTAATACTAGGATGTTTTTCCGCTTGTTTTCCGAAAGGGGTTTCATGTTTGTTGTCCTCCAACGAAAAACATCTACTTACGTGCCTGACGGCAACAACGCTCTCTTGGGCACATGAGCTCTTATAAGGGCTGTCCTAATTGCTTCTCGTCTTGAAATATTACATCACTCCTCCTATTCCCCAGATTTAGTCTCAAATGACCATCCCTTGTTTAAAAACATGAACAGATTCGTGAAAAGAGATGAGGATCTGATGATGACGTTATGTACGCTTTGGATGAAGGGTGGTTGAGTTCAGAGCTTGAAAAATACTATTTACTACTGATAATAACAGCACTTTAGGGGCACTGAAATAAATGGAGACGATTATGTTGGAAAGTAGAAATACTTTGGTTCAACTGACATTTTTTTACCACTCCCACACTTCGAACTTTCTAATCAATCCTTGTACATACGTAGCTCGAGTTAGTTCATGACTGTTAATTTACGAGTAGTGTGCATAATCAAATACGTTGACACAAGTAAAGGCTGCAACACCCAGCGCATGTTGTTCAACTAACTTAAGATTACATCCACAAGTGATATAGCTGAGATACTGTACAAGAGCACATGTATAGATCAATCCTTGCGCACAGACTAAGATACAGCGGTTGCCAACAGTCATCAGACACCATTTTGTATATTGGTACTCGCTTATAAAGCTAACACAGGCCTGTTCTATACATGCAAACGACCCTTCATGTGGTGAATGTTGTTCTGCGATATACTGTTTCCCACCTCTATCACTTGCTGTTCCACACCTTCCAGACCGTACAAGCGTCTAGCTGTCTATCAAGATGATTGAGACGTCGTCTCATTATATCATGGGGAAGATCTGGTGACTGTGCAGGCTAAGAGAGATGTGCAATATCTTTTAGGACACGTTGAGCAACACATATTGTAAAGTATGCTAACAGGCTCATGTGTGACTAGGTAAAACAACACATTAATATTTTGTAGCAAGAAAAGCAGTAGAAAGTGATGATCTCTGTTCTGAGTATATTCAATGGTCAATGTTCTCTCAGCGAACACGAAAGGCACGCAACGTAAAAGCTGATGGCATCCCACACCATGACGCCAAAAGTTAGCCATTGGTATATTGGGCAAACGAACAGCAGAAGCTATAGAGAATTGGATACAGTATGCTTTTCAAGAAATTATTACGTTGAGAAATTATTTCGTATTGGAAAAGTGTACTTGAAATTGTTTTCTATTAAAGTATTGCCTATTCTCAGAGCAGGGAATATTGAATTCGAGATTCTAAAACAAAATTAAAGTATTAGTTCTTCTAGCAGCAAGATTTTATATGCATCTTTTCTGAAATAATTATTGTGATAGGAATTTTGTCGGTGCAGGGCAAAGCACCATTCTGAACATAGAGCAGTTGAAATAAATCACTGAAGGAATTACACTGCTGCAATTTTGAAAGACGATTCCTCGTCAAAAAAAGGTCTTTTTGCGGTAACTATGCACCTCGGAGGAGTTAATTTACTATACAAATAATCGCTTCCAATTTGATTAATAAATTCATGTATTTTATGGAGTAGTATCAGTTAATATCAATTAAATACAGTTACTAAGAAAAA